>NQII01011611.1:0-13367 GCA_002778355.1 Clitarchus hookeri
ATTCCTATTTATACAATTTATTGCATTATTTTGTAACAATTAAATTGAGGATTTTGAAGCTTATTAACTTACACTCTTTAAAAGAAAATGCATGATTTAACTATTTTTCTTTGATGGGTTAAACTAGGTTTGGCATTAACTTTCCATTGAAAAACCACTTGCAGTCCTGTACCCAACTGAACCTACAGATTACATACGTGGATATCCCTCCTCTAGCCAAATGTATAAAAACTAAGCGAGTCGAGAATAAGTTAGTGCGTGGAGGTCCCAGCGCCCCAACGTCATGCAGACGTCATAATATTAACCTCCAGTCGCATGTACTCCAACAGCGTACACAGGTTTTTTTTTTTTTTACTCTGCCATTTTAGATAATTCATTGTGTTTAATGCAATATTATTGCGTGATCCCTGTAAGAAAATAAGTATGTTTGTTTCCAAAAAATGTTATGGTTAGCAAAAGTACCAACTAAAAACACATTCGAATTTTACTTACAATGCTATAAAAATAAAAGTATTAGGCAATATCTAAAACATATTAATTCCAAATGTTCTTGATTTTTGTACTTATTTAAAACACATACTTGTTACTTTCGCATTAAAAACGCGGTGATGTAGTGTTCAGACTCCTCGTCTCTCACCCAGGTGAACCGGGTTCGATTCCCGGCGGTGTCGCTCACGGATATTAGCACGTGGGAATCATGCCGGACGATGTCGCTGGTAGGCGGGCTTTCTCGGGGATATCCCGTTTCGCCGCCCTTGCATTCCGGTGCTGCTCCATACTCACCTCACTTCACCCTCATCGACCCTCGTTGTTAAGAGCCCCCAAAATATCTCCACACTCCGAACCATTACTGCATTTTAAATTAAAGATGACTAAACTTACACCAGTATGCTGTTGTGTGATGATTCAGGAGCATGCTAGAGACACTTTAAAAGCAATTTCATGTTTTCGAGGCTGCTCAATTTTGGTTATTTTTTTAAGAAATATTATAAACTCAATTACAGTTTATAGAATTCTTTTTTTAAATTTAATTACACCTAGTTTGCCTTAACCGTGGCACATTATTTTACAAATTCTTAGTATAACCACATATAAAAATTAATACAAAGGCAAAATGTTTAAACTTAAGGAAAAAAACCTTTTCATTACGATATTAAATTAAATTTTTAATCCAAATATATAATAAATACTGTTAGAAAAGTTATTGGGAAATCTCAGCCTTCGGACTTATATATTTTCACTGGAATATAAACTGATTATTTTAATTGTCAATCCTAGGATTTGAGCATCTTATCCTTCCACAGTAGTAAGGTAAACAAGGAAATTTTCTGTACATATAGAACTACGCTGTAACTTACCAGTGTAAAAGAATTTTTTTCCTACTCGTTGTGTAAGAGACAGTTGACTTTTAATTTTGTTAACAACTGTCAATATTAACAATACCAGTCTTCCATATTTTTGTTGTAAGCAATTTTTTTTCGATACAAATTATTTATGAAAATTTTTCTAATTTTATAAGTTCCTGTGTCAATATCTCATATAAATTAAAATCCATAACGTAAAAAATAATACTTAATTCTTGAAACTTATAAAAATACAGCGAAAGAGAAGTCATCAGCAACGAAATTGTGGAATTCAGATGGAGATTAGTGATTACAAAATTAATACGCATATAATTTTGAAATTTTTGTTCGACTAATACTTTCAGGAATATGCCCGGGTGTTGCTCGGGCGAAAAAAATTTGGAAATATCCCGACACATGAAGACGAAAATCGTGTGAATATAGATTCACTGTTTTAAAATTTTTCATTATGATTGTACCTGAACAATACGACTCATAAACAAACATTTTCGTGAATAAAACACTAGAATATTTTTACGACATAGCAAATTAACACGATGGAATATAAATCATGCTTAGCAAAAAAATTACTTAAGGTTAGAATACTCTGAACTTGGCACCTTACTGGCTGACTGCCAGCCAACAATGAACGTAGTACAGTACGGTGTAATTCCTGGTATAGTTGTGGACCTTTAGGACGTTGATGTGTGTTAATAAAGATACCACGGAAATGGTTTGCCTGGTATACTGGATAAACACGACTCACTTATAGCTTGTATTTTATATCGGAAATTATATAAAACCCTTAAAATGATTAAAAAATTTTACTACATTTATAATTACGCGGTCACTTCGAACATAATCATACCGATATTGCCATTTCCCACCAATGCATCCCAATTCCTGTGTACAGGATTTACCTAGGTTTTGCAGTCAATCGAATTCCTAAAACATAAAATATTGCGTGACGGTTTTGACCATACAATATTGGGATTCCCTTACATTAAGAATTATCAATTCATAGAAGAACATTACCTTTAAAATGAAGATGGGACCCAGCTAGGAGAGACATGCAGATATTAAGACTGCTCTTAACAGTGAGGTCCTGAGAGGCGGTGAGGATGATTGTGGTGAGTATGAAGCAGCGCCGGAATGCAAGAGCGGGGGAAACGTGCACTGTGAATCTGAATCAGTGAGAATTTCACTGTTTAAATCAGTTTACGCCGCATGACTTATTCCGCAGTCACTTCCGTCGATTTAGCTGACTAGTTAGTGATAAAATGCAGTTTTTCTTCTCCATTTATTTATTTTGTGACATTTTTCACAAATTAATAAACAATTTCATTTGTTGTTTTTCAGTGATTTGCTTTTTAACTGATGGCTTAGTTAAACAGTGTATTTCAGATAAAATAACCCAATATAAACTATTAGAAACCGTAAATTTCCTTTTTAAAATGTGGGTTTTTTCTTTTATAACGCCATTTGACCAGGTAACATAATAAATTATTAATTTAATTTTCAAGACTTTATTTTGTTTTCACGTAAACATGAAAGCGCTCGGTTTAAGAAGTTTAAACTGCAAAAATTTGTGAAGTGAGTGTATTCATACGTAATATCTGTATCAAGAACCATAATGTTAACATATGAACGAAAGTAAACAAGAAACTGCGTAACATTTAAATCACATATTTTTCAATACAGGTAATGTAACAAATTTCCACTCTTCGTAATGCATCGGCTTCGTAGCTCTCTTGGTAGGGTGTCGGGGTAGAAACAGGTAACTGTAGCTTCAAAACCTGGATACCGCGCGATTTTCACTTAATTTTTATGTAGTATCAACTGCACATCATCAATAGTGACAATCGGAAGCAAGTTCATTTATCGTAATTATGTGGTTAACTTCGATAATATCTATATTTATGTCACCGCCCTTCACTTATTCAATCAGTGAACTGGTTTCACTGGAACAACAAGTGGTATATTCCACCGATTATAAGTGCAGCCATTTACTCTGATTTGTGTAGTTAAATTTCACTGCTTATGAGTGTTTACCTCTTAATGTAGTTTAGAGCGTGAGATCCCCGAGAAAACTTACCAATCAGCGGCACTGTCCGGCACGATTCCCTCGAGCGAAAATCCGGGAGGAACTCCACTAGGAATCGAACCCGGCTCTTCTAGTTGAGAAGCTGGAAGTTAGCTACACACCGGTGGCCCAGTGAGACCTAGTAATATATTCTACCTTCGCATTCACTGGTGTACAGCAAAATGCACAATTAATTTTTTTAGATAAACAAATAATTAAACGATAATAAACAGGACAGAGGAGCAGAGAAACAGTCTTCTTCAGATGCAGGTCTTTAAAAGACGAAGGATTTAAATTTACATTACGATTCGGCATCTCACTTTCGTATACTATTTTATAATAACGTACCAATATATGAAAATAAGAAGAAAAATGAGTTTACTTGTAACCATTAAAAGAAGCAGTGTAATTTCATATATTTTACACTATAAAGAGTAAATCATTGTGGTTTTGGATTCAGGTTTTAAGTTATTGTAAATGCATACAGTTAAAAAAAAAAACAGTCATGCGGTTCGGTATTCAGTTTTATTTTAACAGGTTTGGTGGATTACACATTTTTTTGGAGCGGAGATACTAGTCGATGACTAGTATCAAACTTAGGGATGGCGAGGGCGTACGTGTTGATGATGTCACGGACGAGGTGTCGTGGCGATGTCAGGAACATCCTCTGCGCAACAACGACCAGCTCATTGACCAAACAGCAGTGGGCGCCGGGGCACGACACGGAGAAGCTCCAGTGCCTGCAACCACACGCATCGTACTTCGCTGCCTCGTCCACCATAGTCTATTCGCGGCGTCTTCACGCGCTTTTAAACAAACCTTTCATAAACCACCCCAGAATGACGTGTTCGGTTGTTTCCTAAATTCCTAAAGTATCACAAGCATTATATGTTTCTGTTTAGATTAAAGTTTTTGGTTTTAATGAACTTCTAAGTATATATGATAAATAAATTTTAATTCTCCACGTATAGTTAATGGGAATAAAAAAAAACAGGGACAATAGAGGTGTGTTGGTAGTACATAATAAGAAATAGTTTTCTAGGAAAATATTATTAAATAGAGTGCGCACGAATGCGGTGTGCTGTCTCCTTTGGTGTAGTTTCGCAGACTAAGTTAAGCTTGGTTTGCACGAGGTGGAGGAGTAGCCTGAAAGTACAATTTTAGTAGGACTTTAGAAAAGTTTGAAATAACTGTGAATGTACTATAGAAAACATATTGTAGGTACGTTTTAAAACTGATTCATGCTTTTTTCAAACAGTTTGTAAATGCTTCACAAACAGTTTCCAGACTGTTCATAAACTATTTCCTAAACACTACAAACATGTTTTACAAATCCGGATTCTGCACCGCGTTGTGTCCAGACAGCCTTTCTGTTTGAGATGCTCCTAGAAGAAGAAGCGTTCGCTAGTGATGTGTATTTTTTTCATTGAACTATATAAAGAATGATTCTAAAATCATGGGACAAACATTGAGGGGTGGTAGAGATCACTAAAACAAACAATTATTGTATAGGAATATATATATGGGCGGGAGTGACGCGTTGAGGCACAAACACAAAAATATCATATGAAATGCGACACATTGTTTATTTACAACGTCGCCGCTAAATGCCTTTTAACAGCAATTTTTATAATAATTGCTCAAAATTGCTACCACCAACAGTAATGCAAGCTTGTTATAGTACATACTGTATAAGAAGGCCACTTTCTGAAAGGTCTGCGAAAGTAGCGCCACTGTTTACATGTGACTACGTATCCTTCCGCCATCAGCTGGTCCGTCAAGTCTGGGCTGTATTTTTTATCAACACGCTGTCAGCTAATCCACTTGCCAGTGTACTGTATGCTAAACAAATTTTAAGATATTTTAAGACTGACATCTGTCTAAAAAAATAGGTAGGTTATAAAAGTAAAAATATGAAATGTTGCAAATAATTAAATATTTGCTAACTCTTTTTAAATTTGTCCGAGATAGTGAATTTGGGTTAAAATTTACGAGACGGTCTGTTGTATCACACTTTGGACGTTATAGCTAATATATTCGAGTTGGAAATATGTGACGTGGAATAACGTTAGAATTGCTTAAAAACGATTCACACGTGTCTCACTTTCTATGACAACAAGGATATGGGTTTTGAGAGAACAATATGGCGTATAATTTACGTAGACAAACGATTACCGGCCGAATATAGATTACTTGTACTCCAAATCGTTGTTCATGAAATAAATTTTACTTTAAAAATTATGCAGAGCTCGTGGAAAAATATAACTATTGGCATCTGTTTGTAAATTCGTTATATATCGCGCAGGAAAGTGGTTCATTTCTGGCTAGTTATACCTCGCATAATATTCGACAGATGGCGCCTACAGCATGTCATGGCGAAGTTTGAGCAACCTTTTTTTTGGTCAACAGAAAGCGTATTTTTTAAAGTTGATAGTTCTTATATTATGGGCTAGAAATATATTTCAAATTCCTGTCGTTTCGTCAAATTATTAGAAAAAATAATTCAACAATATTATGCAATATTTCTTTATGCTTTTGGAATTAATATCAAGGACGTGTTGAAAGTGAGGTTGGAGAGGGATGATACGACGTGAAAAAGCTTTCTGAAGTTAGCACAACTTCAGAAAACTTTTCCATGTCGTATCGTTCTATTGTACATTTCATTTTGAACACCTATACATAACAACATTATCACGAAGTTTAGTAATTAACACTAACGACCATTTTTTTGCGACCTTGTAAAATAAAACGTATTAATAAATGTAAAAACTCTTTCTTATCCGCGTATTTTCTGCTTTTGTGATGTGCATCGGCAGTGCACTCAGAATATACAAAGTAATTTTAACTTTTGTTCGTTCGTGCATCAGCTGATACAGGATTTTGTAAATGGCACTTTGTTTGTTTCGCATACGTCAATTTGCCACTCACTGACTGTCAGAAAGTGGCCTTCTTATACCGTATGGACTTTAGAGTCGGTGGAGTGATTAGCGAACAGATTCAAATCCGCCGGGTATTTCACGCACGCCACCATTTTCAGCCAATCACGCCATATGTAGAGGTCACCAAGCATGCGTGACTGTTGGTGGATGCATTTCCAGCAACTGTTTTAACATTTTCTGTATGGAATCACTCGTTAAGTATGCTGCTAATGAACATTTTATGTTTCCGTTAATTTGTTATGTTTTTGTGTTTGTGCCTCAACGCGTCACTTCCGTCCATATATTCTTATACAATAATTGTTTGTTTTAGTGAGCTCTATTACCCCTCAATGTTTGTCCCATGATTTTAGAATCATCCTGTAGTACGCGTGTCTAGGATAAGGCGTTGGTAGACTCGAAGAATGCCACCATTTATAACATAATCTCAAAATCTCGTAGACTTATCATGGTAAAATTTTTTAAACTAACACCATCCTCACGCCTCATATCTAATAATACGGTTAGCACATAATGTGAACTATCATGCAAAAAAACAATCTGTGGCTTGGACACAAAAGTTTATATTACAACCATTGACATTTGAGAAAGTCGAACATTGTTTTGTCCAAAAACTGGGGTGTTTGTACCACCTGGTTGCTGAGCACACAGATGGCCGAGCACGCACAGGCATGCAAACATTGTTGCATGTTTTCCATTCAATTAGAAAACAAACGACAATGTACTTACCTTTCTCCAGATACACCTGAAATTGTTACGTAGTTATTTCTCTTTTGTACGAAAACAGTTTCCAAACGGTTTGCAAGCATACGAAATATATTTACAGTAGAAGACTCATGTAACAATTTGTAAACTGTTCAAGAATAATTTTTATAGAAACATCTTTCCAAGTAGAAATAAGTTTTTAAATGACAGTTAACACAGTAGGAGAACAATATGAGAAACCATGGCCATTAACAATTGTTAAAATTCGAGAAATGATACTAGCGACGTTAGCTGATGGATACACTAAAATTTGGCTATGGTGCTTGTGGTAGTGCGCAAATTAAACAAGGCCTTTCCCTTATGATACGATAACTTGTTGCTTATCACAACCGAATGTATAATCTAATTACTATTTATATGTTGCATAAAATTTTTTGAAAATTAAAAATTAAGTATTAAGTTTATTCTACCATATGGGACATGACTTTATATTTTCCATAAGAAAGACATACGTACATTAGCTATCAATTGTTTCAAAATGATTAAATTGATCACCGAACGAGAAAGCCTGTATAATCAAGTCACGATTACATTACAATTTAAAATTCACTAACATCCAATAATTAAAACTATTCGGCGGGGATTGTGTTATCGTAAACCGAACAGTGCTCCTAATGGCAGAAGCTGATATGTCACATATCTCGCGTCGTTCTTAAATGACTTTCCTGTTTTGTCCTTGGATGATAATTTGTGACAGTTCTTCAATTGGTCATATGATTATGTCAATAAAATCATAATGGTATATACTCACTGAATTTATATTTGTTTACTTTCGGTCCCAGAATTTTGCGAGTTAATATAACCAACTGAATTAACTTCCCATTCTCTCTCGCAATTTATATTTAATGTGGCAAGCCATCACACTGAAAATCGGCCTTTCGTAGAAAACACTAATGTACTGGTCACATAGACTAATTGAGACCTCTGGCTACTCGTCGAAGAACTGGAAAACTGGAAGCATTTAGAAAATCTCAATATCAGATTAAAAGGTAATACACACGTTCAAACAGACTTTCAGTCTTCAAAAAAGTTATGATGCATCAAACAAAATCAGTTATACTAAAATTTTTGAACCATCAAATTCAAGGTATTCTTAGACCAATTGTTTCTTTCACGCACTAAATTTAAACAAGAAATAAAATTAAGAAGAACGAGGTTTCATTTATACTGCAGTTGTAAAGAGTAAGCAACATTTGCTATTTAACAAAAGGAAACAATATCACAAACTTAAATTTGGTTCGTACCCGGTCAGACACAGATGCTAGCTACCACACAAGCCTACACATCTATGAAAGGAATGAGTTCTAAGTTGAAGTTCATTGATGACTTGGGCGATGAGTCATTATTTACACAATATAGAGAGCAGATAAGAGCTTATGTGGGTGTAACTTTCACCATATGCCTTCTTCCCTAGGGAAAACGCAGCAGGTGTCGGCACTTAAGCATTCTTTAACATCGTTTTACATCTTAGATGATGGTTACATCAGAAGCTAACCGACAACATATTAATATCCTTGTCTCTTAAAGTGTCGGCACATCGAGTACATGCGCTGATCTAACGGTTTCAGGTATTTAGAAAAATGTGTCCACAAAGACTTTATGAAATGGACATGATTTTTTTTTAATCTTACAAATATTTCTAGGTGGTCAGTTTTTCTAATCTCTAAAGCTCATGGTGGTAACATTCACACCACGCTTTAGGTATGATACTTAAAAGGGAAAGGTTTATTGATCCTACTCAGCGTAACTAATACGGGCATTACGGAAGAGTAAATTGTTTCAAAATTGTGTCAGTATGATTGAAAAACAAGATATTTTCATTATGTTTTGTGGTCAGTCGTCCTCGACACGCAAGACACACTGTGTTTCTGGTGAAGTTCTTGCTAATATCGGAAACTTTAATTGACCTAACTACAGCTGACTGCGCATTTTTTTTTNTAAAAGGGAAAGGTTTATTGATCCTACTCAGCGTAACTAATACGGGCATTACGGAAGAGTAAATTGTTTCAAAATGTTGTCAATATGATTGAAAAACAAGATATTTTCATTATGTTTTGTGGTCAATCGTCCTCGACACGCAAGACACATTGTGTTTCTGGTGAAGTTCTTGCTAATATCGGAAACTTTAATTGACCTAACTACAGCTGACTGCGCATTGTTTTTTNTGTGTTTCTGGTGAAGTTCTTGCTAATATCGGAAACTTTAATTGACCTAACTACAGCTGACTGCGCATTGTTTTTTTACAGACATACGAGGTTGAAATGGAATAAATGCGCGCTGTTTGCGCCATTTTATGCAATGAGTTTTAAACAAGAAACTATACAACATATAACTTCCAGGGTTACAAACTTCTTCTAAATCATTCCGCACGATATACGATTTACGATAGACATACAAAAAAATTATGCTACACTCGTATTAAGATGAATGTTAACGAGCATACAGCGACATGGCACAGCGGTTAACCACTGGACTCACATTCGGGAGGACCTGGGTTCAATTCCCGGCCTGGCCATCCTTATTTCGGCTTTCCATGGTTTTCCGAAATTACTCCAAGCGAATACTGAGATGGTTCGTTGAAACAGGTGCAGACTAATCCCTCAAAAAAAAATTTTGTATTAAAAAAAGACTCCTTGATGTTTAGTGGCATTAACAACAGCAGATAAATAAGAAATGCAGCCAACAAAACACTATGTTAAACTCACCCATCACTGCGTACGTCGACTGTGTGATTGATTTTTGTCCAGTTGCTTGTGGCACTGACGTCAATGGTTCTGTGGTCCAAGGAAGTATTCGCACAAATCTGAGACGACGTTAACATGTAACTGCTGGTCATGGCATTTACGTGACATTTGGTGTGGTTGAAAGTGTTCTTGTACACTGTCCCTGCGTAGGCTTCGAGTTGCACCTAGTATGGAAAATAATAGTTTTTATTTGAGGCTTTACATCTCGTCAGCAGGTTATTTACAGGCTAAACCAGTTACAGACATATCTCGAATGGGAAATTAACTGGCATTGGCGAATGTTGAGTTGGTTCTTTAATAGAGTCAATGGCCGATTATTTCCCTGATTCTCATCGTGCTACAGAATAAATTCCATTCTGCTGACCTAGCCGTCAACGAAAAATTAAGCCAAACATAAATAACTAAGCATATTTTAATTATAGTATATTCATGTGCAAGAATGAAAACTCGTTCTTGTCCTTAAAATTCTGTTTACTTTTTGGCGTTAAATGCGAATTTAAATGAGAGTTTTTGATAGTTCTTATGTTTGCCGTCCACCTATACCATCATACGGAGTGCAAAGCTTCGGAAAAAAACGTATTCTTCAGAAACTGCCCTGCGTGCCAAAAGGAATTCTGCTTATTAACCGAATTTCTGAAACGCTAGACGAGTGTAAACATTTTTCAGTTGCCCCGTTTTTCTTTAAAGCATGTTTATTTTATTAAAATTATAATGGGTGAAATTATTATTTTCCCTGTAAATTTNTGCCCCGTTTTTCTTTAAAGCATGTTTATTTTATTAAAATTATAATGGGTGAAATTATTATTTTCCCTGTAAATTTAAGTACGAAGATTACGGTACAGCATCTTAAAAATTGTACAGGGACATACGTCATACATCTGTATTCTTTTTTACATTATAAAATGGAATGGACGTCACGGAAAGTCTCATAGAAGCGTGTTGTCGTATGAAATATTGCACGTCAGTTCGGTGTCTTGNATAAATGGAATGGACGTCACGGAAAGTCTCATAGAAGCGTGTTGTCGTATGAAATATTGCACGTCAGTTCGGTGTCTTGTGCGTAGACGCGATGAGAGAATTGATTCACGTGCCTGGGTAGTCCTTAACGCTCCCATGCTTCTATCACTCAGTCATGCACGACTCCAGCAAGGTGGTCACCTGAATGAATTATGTATATCGTTCTACGAAGTTTGCAAACAACATATATAAGAATTTACAGTAATTTTTATGATTTTAAGCAATTAATGAATAGCAGATTTGCACTAATTCATGGTGAATTATGCATATCTTGCTTTACGGGTGTTATAATATTCTGGCTTGAATGATCTCAAAATAATTAATAAAGAACGTGTGTGGTTACAAGATATGTTGTAAATAAGGATATGAAAGTTTTGTGAGTTAAGCAAATTGTAAGTTTTTTCATACAATTGTCTGGGTAATCGAGCTTTAGGTATGTGTCAGTTAGCCGCTTCTGAAGTGGGTCGGTTTTTTTTTTTCATATCTAGTAGCAGGCGATTCTGCTCTTATGTTAATGTAGGGCGCATTCATTAAAATGTTAGGTCTAACTGATTAATTCTGGAAACGTTCCTGTTATAATTTATGAGAGAATATTTATAATTTCACTGTGCTATTGTGATCACTTCAAACTTTACCTGAAATATTGTGATTTCACTCACTGTGGCATACGACCAGTGATTTTGCGAATTGGCAATATTGCGAGTTAATATCATACATGTGCTTCTTCTAAAAATATTTTGTCTGTTTTCTCCTAAAACACAAATAATTAGTGTGTGTCATCTATATATATTATAAAACTCAACGTCTCTCTGTCTGTCTGTTAGTACATTTATAATTCGAGAACCACTTATGCAATTTACGTGTTTTTTTAATTCATAGCTACGTTCGCTGGCCAGGTTTTAAAGTATATTTTGTTACGTAAAGTAACATAAGGAATAAGCAGTGACGATAATAGTGAATCAAGTCGAAAAAAAGTTTNTTACGTAAAGTAACATAAGGAATAAGCAGTGACGATAATAGTGAATCAAGTCGAAAAAAAGTTTACCGCCAGTTCTCTCTCTTGTAATGCGCGGTTTAAACCGTTAAAGATAGAACTATATGTAGTAAAGAATTGTGTAGAATTTGAAGACCTAAAAAAACTCTACGGTAGCATATTTCTATCTATAACGGAGCAGTGCTAAGAAGGGTTTTTACCATTTAATATCTCAATAAATAAATACGTAAAATTCAAGCTGTGGTTTCCCAATTAAATATTGAATTTTTATTTAAAAATGTCATAAGAAATGTTTAATGAAAAAAACATAAACAATAATTCTGTTGTCCACGCGAGTGGAGCCGCAAGCACAGCTAGTTCTACATATTTCAAAAATATTTTGCTTCCATGATATTTTGTACGCTGTGTAGATACACGGTACATTTCTGTCGATGTTGGCTAGTGTGGTAGTGAACATTCAGTCACTTGGTTTTCCAGCAGGGCTACTCAGGATTCGGTTACTATTTCTATGATTGGCTATAAGTACTACGTTCGGACAGAGACCAGTTGTCATGCCATAAAAATTGATTATAATTTTCATTCCGTTACAGATTTTCGTGTGATTTGCTTAGTAATTCATGTTTAAGAGTGCAAGGATTTTCTGTGTGAGACAGTATATTTGTAACATAATAGCAACTGCTTAAAAATCCTAATCAGTACAAAAAATATTCTGAACACTTTTTTTTAATAAATAAGATTTCTAATAAAATATGGTGCAACAAATATGGGAAAATTATTTAAACCCGAAGGTTTATTTAAGCTTATGGATTTATTTCCTAGAAATGTCATAAGAGAAAATCTTTGGAACCTGATACTTGGTCCACTAGAAGATAAGGTTTATATTATAGCTGTTCTTGAATTTGAACTTTATTATACAATTATAACTGTGGCACCTACTGAAGTCATATAAAATATCTTTGTTTTACTGGCTATATAAAAAGTTACTTTCTGTTGTAATAAAGTATGTTACTTATGTACTGCTTTAAAACTTTATGTAAAACATTCTGGTAAAATAATTAATTAAGTTGTTGGTTTAAAATCCAGCTGTCCCCATTTCGCTCTTTTTTTCAGTGTGATGTATCACCAAAGTACACAAACGCTTGAAGTATAAAAATTATTTTCGGCAATCTAACTGACTCAAATTAGTGTACTTTAACTACTGAAATCGTCAGTAGTATTATAGTGGTACGAGAGAAATTTCCCGTAATTCGCGGCAAAACTCTATTGACTTGGAGCAATGTCCAACTTCAGAATGCAATACAGCTGATTTAGTTTGATACCTGCCAATTCTGAAGTTTGGAAGTAGGAATCTGCTCTGCGGCGTGAGGCGCCAGCACTTGATGCTAGCCCTCAGTGATAGGGCGTAGGAATACGTCGACACTGTTGTCTCTAGGTCCAATTTACTAATAAATTACACTTTATTTGCGAGTTCACATAATCGAGTTT
>NQII01011611.1:14131-27370 GCA_002778355.1 Clitarchus hookeri
GCCTTTGTAGCTGCGAGGCGCGGTCGCGCCCTCCTGGCGTCACTCTTCCGGCACGTCCGCTAACCCTTAATCTTTATTGTCGGTCGTCCGCCTGCGAGCTTCGCCAGAGCATGTGTTCTGACGAATAAAATATAGGGACGCAGAATGCGTCGAGTTAGAACTTGTAACACCTGTAGTGCAAGTCGGGCATACTCTACCAAACTCTACTGACGTGGAGCAATGTCCAACTTCAGAACGCAGTACAGCTGATTGAGTTAGAACTTGTAACACCTGTAGTGCAAGTTGGGCGTACTCTACCAAACGACCACATCACAGAACGACCGAACATAAAACCTTAATCCTCGCATGTGTCCCCAACTAACCCTGCACTCTATATATGAAGTTGCAAATTTCCTCAAATAATCGAAAACAGTGACAAGTGTTGCATAAGGAATCAGCCGCAGCTTACTGAATGTAGCTTCTTTGTAGTTTACAACGCACTTTCTAAAAAAATTGTATGACGGAGNGTGAAGTTGCAAAATTTGCTCAAATATTCGAAAACAGTGACAAGTGTTGCATAAGGAATCAGTCGCAGCTTACTGAATGTAGCTTCTTTGTAGTTTACAACGCACTTTCTAAAAAAATTGTATGAAGGAGCATTCCGTATCCGTAAATTACGTTTTAATGGACCAGCTGACTGGCATATTTCGAGCAAAAAATGTTCCATGAATTAACGATGTAATGATAAAACTGAATTTATAATTTGTGCACACATAATGTTGTTAATTTTGTTCCATTTGGTTGTATGAACATTATAGCAATAATAATTACAGTTGTATAATTATATTTACATTCATAACCATTTCACAGTTAAACTTAATCGACGCAGAGAGAAGCCCTTGTGTCTGTGGCAATGCAAATTTTACACATGGCAGAAGTTTGTAGGCAAAAATGTATGTCCTAGAAAAGGCTTTCGAAAATGCTCATGAGTCGTCCATTTCCAAAGGGGTCCTTCTCCGTGTGCAATGATATTCGGGAAACAACGCGAAATGTGTATGGAGTGTATTTCTTAATTTCGCTCTATAAATGTTGGTTTTGAAATTAATTTTGGTCACGAACATTGTATGTAGGTATGAGAGCCTTCTCAAACCAAGCATTCCCCTTAAAGTAGAATAAATTTTAATTATTGTTTGTGAACAAGAGCTACTTTGGAAATTGAATTAATTTTAAACCTGCGTTTAAACGGCTTTCGTGCTGTTTCAACTCTATAAAACGTTTGTCATTCCATTGCAAAGGCTAGCAAAGAACCAACAGGAATTTTATTTAAATTGTCCTTTTTGTAGGCAAGAGAAGCTTTGGAAAAGGACTTCTCTGTTGTGGGCTGCTCGCGGTTAACTGAGTAGTTTTGAAAGCTTTTATGAGGTCTACTTTACTCCTCACTTCGTATAATTCTGACATATATAAATTTTATATTGCTATGGGTCTAGTGACAATAGCCGTGCGTTGGTCATGTGAAAACTTGAAGTTATTATAGGAACCCAAATATGCTGCTTTTATAGCACTTCGTTCTTCAAAGTGTACAATGCTTAACTAAATTCAATGACTTGGTTTGTCACAAATTGAAATATTATGCTTACAAAACAATACTAAGCTATAAAGCTTTATTAATTAAATACCTGCCAACATAACTGAAAACCTTCAAGAAATGTTGAAATATACCATGTACTGTATGCAGTTAACAGGCAGTGATTTTTTTTTCGAACGTTGATATTAAAAGTGCTCACTTTACCGTTAACAGCCTCTAACTGCGAACAGTTTTAGCTACGATTGCTGAATTCCAAGAGTATCGTGATTCCGGTGAATTTACACAGCTCCAAATCACTAGTTCCCAGTTCGCTGAAATTATTCGCCAGGCGGCAGCAAATTATTACCTGACTCTCAGCATGACTGATGCTACGCTTCCTTACGTCTCTGATACGGGTTTATATTGCAGTCACACACGCCAGCAAAATGACTGATCTTAGCGAAATGCACTTAATCAGTTCGCCAACTAGTGACAATATTACGGATACGCAAGATGGTTTTTGAATTAATAAGTAACACCTCTCTTTATTTTATAATAATTTTAGTAAGAAAGAATAAAGTGGCATTCTACAATACAACGAATTTTTTTGAAACATGTTTTTCCAATGCTATGATATAATTCTTTAGAAAAAAACATCTAGCCGAAATATTAACTCCATTGTTACTTTCTAACAGTTTGCAGAATATATTTTATTGGTTCCCAAAAGTTTTCCTTAACTATGGTATTTGGCAGGAGCATAATTTTACTGTGCTGAGTTACGTTCTTTCTCAGTCATTATACCGAGCGAGGTAGTGGAGTGAGAAATTTTAGACCCGAATTTGGGAAGACCTGGGTTCGAATCCCTGTCCGGCCATCCTAACTTTGTTTTCAATGATTTCCCGAAATCACTCCAGGTGAACGCTGGGCCATAAGAGATTCCTTCTTAGCTCCTGCTTATCTAAGCAACTTGCTGCGTCTTTAGTGACCTCGCCGCTCTCGATGAGACGTTTAGCTCTACCTCCCTCCCGTGGTTACTGATGAAGTTTACCAAGAATAAGAAGGATGGCTCGCGATTAATTGAGCACATTTTTAGAGATCTGATTAATTTATGTATTCTGGTATTCTGCCAAGTTGAAATCCTTCCGCAATGTGTGGAAATCAACTTATCGCTGCGTCTTCTAGTTTATATCAAAACACTTATAAACAGCAAATTTTAAATTATAACATACGCAAATGATATTGTTAACGCCAAATTTTATTTCACTTTAAATAATTTTTTTTTTTTGCGTTTGCACGATTTGTTTATTAATAAGAAAATTAATCGTAGATGTTTCGATATTTTATTTTTCCCTACAGTCTGACATTTCACACCTGGTGATTTGTAGGTTCGAATACACTTCTCAGTACCTCTTCTTAGGTCGGTACCTTAAACCGGGGCTACTTTGCACCTGCTGGGGTAATATTGCACCATCCAAAATTTTGTTAAGGTGCCATATGGTAAAAGGGTAGCAAACATTACAGGGGTATGTAACATTCTAAAAATAAAATATCTGGCTCTAGTCCTTTGTTTCTTTACCAAATTGCACCAAAACGAAAATTTTGAGTTGTGCAAAGTTACTCCTGCAGGTGCAAAGTAACTTTTTACTGTATTAGTTTATTGCTTTTCATACCAGCGCTTATATAGGATGTCCACACAACATAACTGCTTATTCTGCTCGCCTATGACAAGTTAGAAATATCGAAAGGTAATGAATTGAGATAGGTGAACTATTATTTAAGATATGTTGGCTTAAGAATTCGGATACACCTTCTGAAATAGAATTAATCTGATAAATTATATATGTGGATATCAAATCCTCCTTAATTACTGCTGGTGTGTCCAAATAATTTTACAATGATCTGCATGTTGTTGTGGCACAGAATAGTGTGCAGGCTCATTTCAAACGTGCTCAATTAACAGAGCGCGAACAACACAAAGCAACTCGTGTGAAACATTAAAAGAGACATTGTGTTCCTCTCCATTACAAAAGCTATATTCTATCGGGTGTGTTCTATGCTCTATTTACCGCTCATAGCACCTACAAATATAACAAATGTTTCAAAAGTATTTCTTCTAAATAATTTTATATTTCCATACAATCGATAATATTTTTTTATTACACATTACATGAAGTTTTGACTTGAAACAATAGGAAAATTCTCTTAGGGACAGCTTCACAATGGCTGGTTTTTCTCTGATTAAGGTCTGATTAAATCTTATGTAACGGTTCGAGAATGTTTTGCTTTACAATACCGGGTGTTCACGAACAAATTATAATAAACACCAAAGTGGGGTAGAAAAATACAAATTCAACATATTTCATCAAAAAACAAACAGTCCAACTTCCATAGTTATCCCGCAAATGGCAGTGGTGATGTGTAGGGGAAGGTAGGCCATCACAACAAGTAGGCCACAGGTAGTGCAACTAAATGACTCTTTATTTACACATTTGGGCTGAAGGTATGGGGACATAGTGTCTGTTCGACGTCTGTTAAAACTGTCACCCACCGTCGGCCACGCAGGCGGTGCAGCGCTGAAGAATGTTGCGACGCACATGTGCAAAGGTTTCCGGCGGAACCATCGATTTGATGTGACCCCACAGCCAGAAGTCAGGTAGTGTGATGTCAGGTGAGCATGGTGGCCATACTATGGGGCCTCTGCTACCTATCCACCGGCTCGGGAAGTGCATGTGCAGGTGCCGGCGAACCGCAGTGGCGAAATCTGGCGTGGCCCCATCTTGCCGAAACCACATCGCTTCACGAGCATCTAAAGGAACTTCCTCCAAGTATTCCGGTAACACGTCCTGCAGGAACTGTAGATACGTAGCATCTCCGAAACTGCGACCGTGTGGTACTGAGCGGTGTTATCAGGCACGCAGGCTGTTTACATTGCCACGTAGACAAGGTTGCATACCCACCCCTGCACATTGCCACTGCCGTTCGCAGATTAACTATGGACGTTAGACTATTGGTTTCTTGTCTACCCATCTACCCCATTCTGGTGTTTATGATAAGTTGTTTGTGAACAGTGTGTGGGTAAGAATAACCTAAGTATAATTAAGGTGCAACCACCGGTTTAGGATCCGATTACTGTATTAGCTGTACTTATTATCTTCAGGTATTTCGATACACATTTTGTACTTATTTTCGGCAATGCTCGTAGACTTAAAAACATAGTTTGTTTCGGAAATTTTTGTTTATGCTGTCCCCATAAAATCCTTTAATAACCCTTAAATTAATTTTTTAACCAGCCCAATGTAAACAGCAGATAACGACCTAATAGCAGCCAATCACCAACCGAAACGTCACTTCATTGTTGTCCGTTTTATATCTACTAGAACTGAGGTTACTATCACTTACTTTACTGGGAAATTAAAAACTATGAGACCAACCAAAAATTAAAACTTGTGTTTTAATAAAATGTTTTGTCATATAACCAGTACTTTAAACAGGCATTATGTAACCGGTCCTAAGTCGACGTAGCATTTGGCTATTTGTTCACCTCGAACACAGGTAACAAATTTTCCGGAGGTTTCAAGTTATTTTTTTCGTTTTTCAACGCATATGTCTTTGTCGCGGAGTAAATGACAAAAGCTGTCATTGCACATAACTTTTTTTTATTCATAAGCATTTATCATAAAAATAATTAACGTGCTACACAAAACTACTTGCTGAAACACTTCCATTTCGTGATATGACGTGTCACAACTTTAAACTTCACAGTAATCAACCTAAGTAACAAGAAGCAATTTTTCCATTGTTTGCCTGTCGCCTTTGGAAAGAAACGGAAATACCAAACTCGCATTCAGTTTGTTCACGCCACTTAAGCAACTTAGTTGTTACATGTTTGCTGTTCGTTCATATTCCTACAGGAATTGTCGGATGAACAAAGGTTCAATGATACGTGAAAAATTGCATATAATTTAGAGGTGTGTAGTATGGTAGAAAACAAAAACGTGAAATAATAATGTCTCTAGATAAATGTTACTTCGCTGTCGTCAAATTCTGAGAAGTTTTGCAATTATTAAAGTCATTGTTTCCATCCATTCCTTATATTTCGTTCTACAAAGTCGCCATTCGGAATTTCGTCTATCGTTAGTAAAATCTAGCTCTTAATGTCCTAATATTAAAATATATTCATATATGAGACAGTTTATGCATTTATAGTACCATCTCAAACATCAAACTGTGCGTTTACATTTAAAATTAGTATGTTTTAATCTGTAAACAAGCATTTCTCATGCCAGTCTTCTTTGCAGAAAGATATTCGTTTCAATATGCTCGATTTACTACTAATAAATGTTGGTATCTATTTTTAAATGCGAGTAAGCTTACGTAACGTGCTTTTTACTTTTATCTGTACAACTGAGAATTTCGTACAGTGTTTTCTGTAAAATTAATTGGAGGAGGCAGCTACACCGTTAATGGCGTTGGACCCAAAAAATTAATAATTTTCTATTCGTACCAAACGTGGATCAACTGGTACGCATTGCATGCAATGACATTTTACTAGAATAAAAAAAAAATGAACTTAATTTTTTGAATATATTTGATGTCAAATACAAAAATTTGGTGTTTTTCTGCAGCCGTAATAACAAATACTAACTAAGCTGTACAAATGAAAGAAATTACAAAGTAAACTAATGCCATGGACTACTGCGTGACATGTGTCATCACCATATATGTATGAATTGTTATTAGGTGATATCATATATTTCACACGGTAGCCCATGACATTACTTTACTTTGCACGTTTTTTCATTTGTACAACTTTGTTAGTATTTTTATTATAGCTGCAGCAAAACAGAAAAAATTAGAATTTGACATAAAATTTTTTTAAATGTGTAGATTTTTTTATTTGGGGAAAATATCATCACATGTAATGTGTACCAGTTTAATAATGTTTGGTACAAAAATAAAATTATAAATTTTTGAGGGTTCCAACATCGTTAATTATGGTATTAGTTTCCCACTTTGAAGTGTTTGGCGTCCGAGGCAGATGAGCGGGTTATGCAAAAAGCATTCCTGGAAAAAAGAAATCGACGAAGTCAGAATCACCGATTCGGAGCTGCCAAAAAGCCGCCTTGGAAAAAAAACCGACTCAGAATAAATAACTGGTAATACTTTCACCTTGTATGACGTAGTTGTTTGCGGTAGGACAAAGTGTGCAGGCATTTGCCTATATTATTTAAACGTTTTACAAACATTTCTTTGGGGACTAGATGCGAAATATTTTGCTGTAACACTACTAAAATAATAAAATTACTTTACAAAATACTTTTTTTTTACGAAAAACACAGCACTGTCTAAGATAATGTTTATAATAAACGGTCTGGAACCCATGTTTGTTAAAATCAAACAATTATTTTACATTCCACATCAACGTTTTGCAAAATTTCATTAAATCCACTGTCACAAATGTAATATTAGCAATTACTTTCCAGAGAATTCATTGATAAAATAGAGATATTTTTAAAGGATATGAAGACAGGAATCTTTCAGCTTCAGATGTATGAGCTCATTTGCATGCTGCAACGTTCGTGTTAAGTTTACTGGGCACTCTTAAGTTATTGCCTACAGTCAAAAATGAGTTGAGATTAGAGATTTAGGTGATGCGTTAGCAACTACGTCTTGAAGTGAGACGGAAGTTAAGAAGCGACGTAGATCAAAGATGGGTGAAACAGAAGGACTTCGAGAAAACCCACCGGCCAAAGGCGACGTCCACCAAGTTTCTCACGTGTGGAAACCGGGAGTGGCATCTCGCGACTGCTTTGCTTTCAAGGTCCCTGCAGTTTGAAAATAAATCTTATGTGTAGCACTTTGGACTGACGTGAAAATTGGCTGTCTTTTAACCTAACGACTAGCAAATATGTGTCAATCCCTTTACACTATGTAACTTTCCATACATATATTTTAATTATGTTTACTATAGGAAATGTTATTTAAATACGTTTGGAACAAAAATAAACCAGTATTATGGAAACCAGTGTAATCATTTTACATTCAGCAAACTATTTTTAAAAACTTGTCACATTAATTTTGTTTTTGTCTACCCCATGGAGTTAGGTAATGTGGCTGTGGTATTTTTAATATAGTTAGCAACCAAGTAATATTCTATAAAGTGAAGATATGATCAGTTACTAACGGCATTATCGACAAAACATCTTCATAGGACGCTGTTTTCCTAGTATATAGTAGTTAATAAACGTAAAAAAAAAATTTTTGTACAGTATATGAAGCTATTTATTATGAAGGGTCAACACATGGCACATAAAAATGTGACAGAAACCTTAAAACTGAACTCATTTAGCAATTACCTCATTACGAAACCCCTACACTTATAAAAATGAAAGGCATCATCTACATAAGTAAGTTAATTCTCTTATCGGAAGGGGTGCAAATTTACATCGTAAACTAAAACTTTGGAATACCCGTAATTCTTTGTCTTAGAAGACGTGTTGCAGGTGGCGAGAGAAGCAGTTTTTGAAATATATAAAGAAAAGAAATATCCTGAAATAAAAAACAACATCTGATTTGGCGATGCTATTTTTAACACCTCTCACGAGGTTTTTAAATGACGTTTCATGAATTGTTTGTTAGTCTAATGGCGTAAGTGAAAGTTGTTTAGATGAGAGAGTAGTTCGAACAAAAATCTTATTATGACTATGCTATAAAACAGACACCCTGAAAAACTAATGAAGTTCTGGAATTTTCTGTGAAACTGCGACGTAAATAAAGGAAGCTACTTTCTTAAAAATTAAAGTTTCCATTTATAATGTTTACAAGTATACTAAAGTATGCCCTAGAATGAAGTCGTGAAATGACTTAAATTTACTTAAGAAAGTTTATACTACTAACGTACTGACACGTTATAAACGGCTGCGCGTATTTAACAAATGGCAACCCACGTCTACCCGCACTGTTAATCATCAAGTGTAATTACAAATCTTGGTATCTGAACACATTTCTCCTCCCAAGAGGGGCGTGCCACCTACCTTCCAGGAGACAGGANGTAATTACAAATCTTGGTATCTGAACACATTTCTCCTCCCAAGAGGGGCGTGCCACCTACCTTCCAGGAGACAGGATAGCATACGGCTAGAGAAAAAGAAAAACTTTTTAAAAATTTAACCACCTGTTTCGGAAACCTCATCAAAAATGTAGGAGATGCGCAGGAGGGTCGTTGGAAGGTAAAACGCTGTGGAACAAACTTTTCCTTCTCATTTTCCCTTCACCATTCTTCGCTGCTCTTCCCCGCTTTCAAGGCGCAGGCAGCGCTCTGGCTCGACGCACTCTCTGGAAGGTCCCTGCAATCCGACGTTCACACTCTGCGACTCGAACACACTGTTTAAGCCACTTAAATTACTCGAAGTACGCTTGTTATTTCATTTGCTACGGGCACGCCACATTAAATAAAGTAATTTATTGTTTCATTGTGAATTAGAGAATTAATATAACCCTGTCTCTTGTTCTCAGAGCTGACGAGGTGGCAGACAGTAGCATATGAGGCCTTTGTCACAATTCGCAAAGCGAGTACTCTCTCGCCCACTCTCGACGTTACACAGAGCATTCTCTGCTGTTCCAAGATTGGTGATAGACGATGTAAACATTGTTACGAACTAAGCTTTTCAGCCAATTCACACTTGAATTTTTCTAGGGGCGCAGCTCAATAATGACTCGTGATTCGGTAGAGCACAACAGTATCTGATGAGGTTTATTAACAGTAAGCTTTTACAACAACTATTTATGTTACCATCGATCGGGGGAGCTTTACATTGAATTTAAGATGGTTCATTATAACGTTTAATACATGCCATTGTATTTAAACCTAACTGGAAAGTCATCACTTTGTTAATGTTGCCGGAGGCTGATTCTACGAGACGGTTAACGACGGCCGGAGACCCCCATCTTTCTGGTCTGCTTCGCTGGTCGGGTCGACGCCCAAAGGACAACAGACGAAAAGACGCTGTTCCGGGTGTTACGCCGGCCTATATCAAGTGCGTGGTTCTGCGGCCCTGCTCAGCGACGGGTGGGGGGGATTTCTGCAATTGTCTTCTTTCGCAAGGGTCGACGACCAAATGGTGGTGTTGCAATTCCGCTCGTTTCAAGGTTTAATGTTTGAAGGTGTGATCAGGCAAGCCGTTCAGCTAAGGCCTGATCACACCATAACATCTCTCCCAATGTTCACTAGCGTGATGGCCTCATCTCGCCCTACAGTCTGTGTGGATTATGTAGATGACTGGGAGTTGCGGGACTCACGTTGTGGCAGCAGGAATATGGATCGTGTTGAAGTCCTCTTCGCTACGGTAGGAAACATTTTTGAAAGGAATTAAAGTAGACGGATAATTTTGGTATAAGGAACTGCCAGTTGCCTTCCTGCAGTCCGCGGGCAAGGTGGGCCAATCAAACGCTGGGCAGTGTGTTTACAGTGGCATTGAGGTTCTTGAATTTGCATTTCCGTTGGGTGTGCAAATTGTCTTCCACGCGAGCGCGCAGACACCATGAAGGCGGTTCGCGAACACGTCAGCCTTTCTTGATTTCGTGAGTCCCTAAGCACTACTTGGCGTGGCTCGTTAAAAGCATCAATGCTTGTAAAGAATGAAGGAAAATATATGAATCAATAGTGACAATGAAAACATGAAACAATATTTTAAAATTTAAAGCATTTAAATTTTGTAAGTTAACTGGTCTCCCCGTTACCACAATTATTATGTGTAGTTGTACAGAAAATACACGTGCTGTCAAATGAACACATGTTAGATCACTGACATAATAGTGATGTGTTAAGGTAATTGTTACACACTAAACGGTGCGTAACGTAACGGGGCTTGGACACTGATGGGATGTTAACAAAAAGTAGAATATTATTTAATTAATCATTGGAAAAAAATGCAAAAAGAAAATAAGTGTTGCTGCTGATTTTTTTTTTCTATGTTTCAATACTTAAGAGGGAAATAGTACGGATACGAAATTATAACAAACAAAATGATAAAGTAATAAATGTTTCTTATTATACAAGAATTACATGTAATTATAAGATAATAATGTTTATTGAATAAGGTGAATCTTACAAATGGTTCGTTTTCTATAAAAATTAAACTCTTAAATTACAGTGTTAAGAAGTATCATAATTGAGATGTCTCTATTTTATGACGTATACACTTACAGTTTCTGTATGTATATACATGAGTTGTTACTAGAGCAGTTTCATTAAAGAATATAATAGTCTATATATATGTAGATATATATATATATGAAGTAGTGGAATATTACATTTCTTCAAATTCTTTTGTATTTAAAACTGGTTTAAATTTTTACTTTTGTTATAAATAATACACTTCAAATATATCTTTCGGAGGCCTCCTATTTGCAATTGCTATTTTTTCTGTTGTTATGCAATCATAAACTTTTTTAAAGTAAATTTTGTTATGTGTTACTGTTACCTGCAGGATGAAGTGTAAGTGGTGTAAGTAAAATATGTGAACCGGTGGTTACCTGTATATAATTTTGCATATGACTCGTGAGCTGGGTTAAGCGGCAGTGCTGACGACTGTGAGCGCGGTGTGGAGGTTGTTGCGCGTGATGTCAGGACTGATGTTCACGTGGTCGTTGCGTGCACCGACCTCCGGATAAACTTTGGTTAAGAGGCGTGTGACATCACTGCTGGTTGATGTTGAACATGCATCTTGCTGTACCGTTGTTCTGAAACTTACAATGAAATGTATTAGCAGAATGGCGGCACAGTTTGTCAAAACATCTTATATAAAAATTTCCTTACATAAATGAAGAGGGCACTAAAAGTTACTAAAATACTTATGGTAGCAATATATTACTGGGTGTGTTATATTGCTGGGTGCGTCCGACCTTTGAAGCTTATGTATTTAAACGTGAGATATAGCTAATTTGTTTTTAAACTGTCGTCTATTGTTCTTTCGGGCGGTATACGAATACCACCTTACATTACAATTGTATAGTTATGTTACGCTTGTAAATCCAGTTCTTAGTAATGCCTTTTTTCATAAAAGTTTTCTTTTCTTTTTCTGAAAATAAATTATTTTAGTTAGCTGTATGCGCGGATAAACTCATAATTTTTAAAATGTTGATATGTACGCTTTACACCAACATATAGCATAAGTATACCATAATTACATTGATTATTAAAAAGTGAAGATTGGAACGAAGAGAACATATAGCATATTAACAAAGCCGAGGGACCTCAATCAACACATAGAATAAATATATCATAACGACACTTATTATGCAAATATAATATAGTAGGGAGGAAAAGAACATATAAATAATGAAATACGTAATAATGACACTTCTACTTCCACAAAAAGGGGTGGCATACAGGGTTTGGGGAAATCTGCACTCAAAGACTTACTCCCTGGAGGTCAAAAACGAAAGTACCCTCGTGGTATACTTACAAAGTACTGTGTAGTAGAGAAAAGACCCACAGCAAAAATCTAATCGTGCCCCTACTGCCTGAACTCTGTCAAGGCTAGTAGAGCACAGAAAATAGGCCCCTCTGGCCGCGTCACAACTCCGCAGAGGCCCAAATATTGCTCTCCGTCTCACGCGGAACGAAAGATTTCACCTCCTGGGTAAGTGCTCCTTATGATTAGGTGGATGTGGACAAACCGTGAACTGGCAGACACAGTCGAAGTGGGTGTGTCTCGGGCACTATTGCCATTTCGTAAAATACCCTTAACATTGCACAAAATTAATCCTTCTCACGTCAGGTTCAGAAGTCTGTGCATCAAACAATGCAGTATGACTGGCATGGCGTGTCGCTAGCACGTCCGAAAGCCACGAGGATTGGCTAAGTCCTCGGATCACAGAAATGCATAAACCCGAAAGAATTCATTCTCCCCGTTTCCTGAAATCACAGGTTTGTGGTAAATACATGAAAATATTGATAGTATGGGAAACTTAAACAAGAACAATAAACTTAAGTTTAAAGGCGAGTGTGGCGGGAAGAACATCTGCATGTCTGCGCTGGCATACTGTTTCGCACAACAGTGGCGCTCATGCCGCGAGGAAGTACTGACGAGGGAATGTGTCGTCTCGGCAATTTCCCACTGTGTGGCATGCGCTAGCATGCTGTTGGGCGCCCAGCAGTGCTTGAGCGGCGAGGAAGCGCCAACGAAGGAATGTGTCATCTTGGGTCAACGATATATCGTCCTGCCGCATGGTATCTCATGCCGCAATACGGGCTTTATGACAGAATATTAAAATTGTCATAGTTAACTGGCATACCTTATTCCTAAGCATTATATGATAAGTTTCTTAAATTTATAGTATGTATACTGAAGGGGAAATTGAATAAAATATATATTTATTTTATCTGCGCACAATATGGTGTACTTNATTTATAGTATGTATACTGAAGGGGAAATTGAATAAAATATATATTTATTTTATCTGCGCACAATATGGTGTACTCTATGGAGTTTATTGAATTAGCATGAGCTGAAAGTTACTTCAATGAAAATGGTTACATGATTACGAATTAATATCACAGTAACAGTTAAATTTCAAATAACAATATCCAGCGCATATAAGTGATCTACATTTTAATCTATTTTACTAGCTTGGTATAGCTGAGATAAATTGGTTACATGTGAATATACGCAACTAGGGACTTGCCGTTCACT
>NQII01011612.1:3586-17960 GCA_002778355.1 Clitarchus hookeri
AGTTTGTTTAATTTTTTTTGTTATTTCTTAACGAAAATTTGTAATACATATTTAGAAGCAAAAAAAAATGTCCACTGAAGTTTACAGCTCACGTTAAATAATAATCACACATTAGTAATTACGCGCACACATTACCATTGAGCTACCAGTACATGTGCGAACTCCATGGTAAACATACGGCTTAAAGAGTAATTTCAAAATAATTTATCATAAGTAATGTTTTAAATATAAGTTACGCTTTCCATATGTACTCAGAGGCTTGCGTTGACAATATTATTTGTATCTGTCGTATTTTAAATCCTTAGCTATTTGAACGAGTTTCAACCTGACGAATGTAAAATCAACCCTTTCTGGTTTCTTTATAAACTAGTTTCAAGAAGTGGCCACGGGGAGCGTCCGACGTTCTGAAACTGCAGTGTGATTGGTCGGTTACGGAAGGTGGTATGGATCCTGCCACGGAAAGAAGAACCAGTTCTGTTACAAAACCTAGCATATAATCTGACCGTACAAGGCGACAAATGTCGTAGCGGGTGCCGTACGAGTTGGTATAACTGCCGTTATTGTGGACCTTGCACTAGATTTTACGGAATCTGATTCCGTGTAATATAGCCTTAACTCTACTGACAGATAAGAAAATGAATGTAATAAGATTAAGCTGAGGCGGAGAATCAACGGAATGTGACGGCAGGGGAAACGTAAGTACCCAGGAAAAAACGAACTAAGCATGGTCCACGTCCGCCATGTTTCCTCCATACGAAAAACAGGAGATTTACCTCGGATTGCTGTTGTGTGAGGCCGGTAAGTTAACCGCTCATCCATAGGTTCTCGTTACAAAAAATATAAATAAAATAAATAATGATAAAATCTGTGTGAAACGTTTTACCAAAATTGAAAACTATGTCTGCTACTGGGCATTCTTCTCGAGGCAAACAACAACTGATTGATGTAATGTTTTCCACATAAAAGCGAGTATTTCTACTAAGATGTCCGTTCGTTGCTCCTGTGACGTCATAAAACTGTGACAGACGTAGCGCGGGAAGCGGAACCCGTAGTTCGCTCTCAAGGTTTTTTTTTTCAATTGCGTTGTTTTATCGATAAAATTTCTTCGGTATGGGGACGTTAATGATCAGCCCTCTTTCGCGCACTCGGGCGTGGAGGAATGCGCAGACGACAAAAGGTAGGACTGAAAGCCAAAGCTAGGAAGCGACGCTCGGAATCACCCCATCCCGCCGCGCACACGCCGAAGTCAAAAGGCGCCGAGGCAATAAAAACATGTTTAGCGCCTGTGCGAGGACGAAGTGTCCGCTGAGATTACCAGCTGCAAACGAAGCTGATTAAATCTCTTTACCTTCTTTCTCTCTCTCTCTCTCTCTCTCTCTGCTGGAGTCACCTTCTCCCCCTACCCACTATCCTCTCGTGCCGATGGATCAACAAACGACCCCCAGGTATCGCCGTCCTACCTGGGGTGATGGAAGGACCAACGAGATTGTGTGCATGTTTGTCCTACGCTCCGGATTTTTTATTTTGTTTATCATTTCACCCTCTTCCCCTCGCAAAGGGACGCTACCCCGCAGCACGGGCTTTGATCTTGTTCCGGCAGAGTGGGGCCCGCTAGCTGCGTCCGATTACGTCCAATCAGAAACAACCCCCTCGTGTGCTACCCCTCGCAATCCTGGNGGGCTTTGATCTTGTTCCGGCAGAGTGGGGCCCGCTAGCTGCGTCCGATTACGTCCAATCAGAAACAACCCCCTCGTGTGCTACCCCTCGCAATCCTGGTCGGGTGTAGGGGGGGGGGAGGAGTTGCAGCGTGTGGTCAGGCTTTGTTGACTCCTAACTCCCTTCCTCTCATGTGCCCTCCCATAACAAACTGATTGACCCTATCGCAATCACGTTTTGATTGGGGGAGAGTTGCGCTTCTCTTGCCGATGCCCAAATATACCAACCCTTCCACCACCGACCAACCCCCTCTTAAAACCGAAGCTGCGTGCCGTACCGTCTCTCCTGTCCTCATAAAATGACATCCCTTACTCTATTAAATATCTCCCTCTGTCTCTCTTTGTTATCGGGGTAATGAAAATGCTTCTTTGCAGGGGAGGAATTTTTATTGGATTTTTTTTTACCCTCGCCCCGTGTCCCGGCGCTTGAAGTTGGCCTTTGAACTCGGCGCCAATCAGGTCACGTCGCGTCGTGCAGCTGCGAAACCGACTCGGCGGACGGTCCCCTAGTGAATAAATAGCCGGCGGACACTGCTTTAAAAGTAATTTGGAAAAATAGTTTTCTCATAGCCTTTCAAGATTAAAGGAACGGCGTGGTTTTCATACGCTGGCATATTTATAGTGCAGCTTGGCTGTCGTGTTCGGAGAGTCTAATTATAGTCGTTGGTTTTTGTATGCAGAGGTACTAAAAACAGAAGAAACTGTTCAATAACCTTCAAATTTTATGAATAAAACGAATTCATATTTATATCATAAATTAATTGCGGAATAGGAATAATATATCTATTTAAANCAAATTTTATGAATAAAACGAATTCATATTTATATCATAAATTAATTGCGGAATAGGAATAATATATCTATTTAATAATTGTTTTTATCAGTTAATTGACAAAGAAGTTTAGGCCTTTATGGAAAGAAAGGGTATTTGATACATTTGTATGATTACTAATTGTCACTTGTTGAAAAGATATGTTCTAGGCGAATATGAATTACCTCCTCCCCCCAATTCACCCCAGGATAACCAATATTATATAATTCTACTTACACAATAGTTGTCAAAATAACTGTTCTTAAAATGAAGGAAATTAAAAAGTACATATTGGATGTTTTAGAACCAGAAATACTACATCGGGTTAACAATTGCATTTTAGCCCTCACATTGCCATTATGAAATGCTTTTTGTTTATGCGTTGATCACATTCTTCTAATAAAATTAGCAGTAGAAATAAGGGACAACCCAAAAATTAAGCTATGTTAGTTACTTCCAAATAACAGTCAATTAATTTAAATAAGGGAATTTCGAACTCTGATACAGGTGTTATGCGAGACGAGACTGAAAAATTTATTTAATCCATAATTATATTAGAAAATAAACGAAAGTTGAATTATTCCAGTGTAAGCAATGGAACTTTAAAAAATGTCTACAGTTATAATTAAATATCTCGTGGCAGCAATAAATATCACTTACTATAAAGTAATCTTCATTCTTGGCCTTACGAAAATATAACTCAATGCTCTACGAAATATATTTGTATGCCACTTTTTTAATGATTTAAAACAGGTTAGCCTTCTAATGAATCTAAGCACACTGGGATCAATATGTTCTCAAAATATGCTTTAAATTTTTAATGCCTTAGATTATAGTGTGGCGCAAGAGATGCCACCCACGAGAATGTAAAGAATACGTATGCGTGGCAAATGGCGTAAAGCAAGACCAAGAAATACTATAATCACATTTTCCTCGCTGTGTCCATTGTTAATGAAGCCTATGGTTTTACCATCAATTTGCTCTAGTGCATTCTTTCAGTGCAAAGCATTAATTTAAATTTTGCTTAATCGTTGATATTTTGGTATAAGATAAGTTGAAGTAAGCCTTAAATTCCTCGTTGAGAGTACTTAATTTTGTTTCATTTATTAATTGAGCGTTTTCTCAAAATTTTTCGGAAGACTTTAAATAAAATTTTAATTGTAACGATACAAACTTTTCCTTTTATATTACATCCTTGCGTAATATTTGTTACTGCATCACTGTTAATAACATTATTATTTAACTATAGCCATTGTAATGAAAGAATGCGTAAACGAAAGCATTAATATAAAATACCAATTTGTACTAGTAATAGGAGTAATCATTCAATGAACATTTGATAGCAAAAAAAAACATACAGTAGAGTGTAAAAATAAGCTCCGCTTCTGTAAGAAGAAAATGAAGAGAAAGGTTTAAAGTAAGGTAAAGATGAGTAAACCATTTACCATAAGTTTTTCTTGTAGTGCCTTTTTTGCACTATTTACATATCATTTGAATTCACCTTGATAGATAATGTTTTGTGTAAATAACCTGTGCTTATTACACTGAAGAGCCAAAAAAACTGGTATAGGCGTGCGTATGCAAATGCCAGAGGTATGGAGCCAATCAGATTAACGCGATGCGGTCGACAGCTAGATCGGTTACTGCTGCTACAATGGCAGGTTATCAACATTTAAGTGAGTTTGAACGTGGTGTTATAGTCAGCACACGAGAGATGGGACATACCATCTCCGGGGTAGCGATAACATTTGGATGTTCGCGTATGACCATATCACGAGTGTACCGTGAATATCGGGAATCCGGTAATCTTCGACATTGCTGCGGCCGGAAAAAGATCGTGAACAAACGGTACAAACGACGACTGACGAGAATCATTAAACGTGACAGACGTGCAACCCTTTCTCAAATGGGCGCAGATTGAATTTGTGGACTGCCCTGCAGGATTCATTGTATGAATTGTGTCCGGCATACCTTCAGACATTAGTCGAGTCCATGCCACATCATCTTGCGGAACTTCTGCGTGTTCGGGTGCCCTACACGATATTAGGCAGGTGGAGCAGTTTTTTTGGCTCTTCAGTGTACATCAGCGAATAATAGAAGTTGTGAAAACACTACGGTATGTTAAGGTATTTTAAAGTTTCAGTCCACTAGGGATACCAAGTTCACGTATTCGAACCGCGAGTCTACTCGCCTCCCACCTAGGCGAACAGGGTTCGTTTCTCGGCGGGGTCGCTCCTGGATTTTCACGAGTGGGAATCGTGCCGAACGATGCCGCTGATCGGCGGGTTTACTTAGGGATCTCCTGTTTCCCCACGCCCTTTCNCGAGTGGGAATCGTGCCGAACGATGCCGCTGATCGGCGGGTTTACTTAGGGATCTCCTGTTTCCCCACGCCCTTTCATTCCGGTGCTGCTCCACATTAACCACACTTCGCCTTTGTCGGCTGTCAAGACCACGCAGTGAAGAGCAGCCGATATCTCTCCACTCCATTCTACCCCCTTAGAACCGATTGCTAAATGCGCTCAAATTCCTCTAAATTGTATTTATAAAAACAGTAGTAACCATAATGAGATTTTCTCAATTTGAAAAACAATATTATATTTAATAATTTTCGACCTTTAAAANAAAACAGTAGTAACCATAATGAGATTTTCTCAATTTGAAAAACAATATTATATTTAATAATTTTCGACCTTTAAAGTTTTAGTTATGCAAAGTCGGCAGCCGCTTGTTTACGAATCGTAATAAATAATTGAAAATATTTNCGACCTTTAAAGTTTTAGTTATGCAAAGTCGGCAGCCGCTTGTTTACGAATCGTAATAAATAATTGAAAATATTTTATGGTAAACTGCATGTAACTGTATTTACGTAATCATTGGTGAAATGTACCCAATGTTTCTGTTTTCAGAATATTGTGGTTATAGTCCCCTCTGCCTCCTCTCTCCTTGAATATTCTTCATTGGTATAAGAGTAAAAAAGAGAGACATTACAAATTACTACTTGGTATTGTGTATAATTTATTGTTAACGTTGGTTCCTTCAAGTTTTGTAAACCTGGAAGCAAATGACTGAAATAAGTTCAAATTTTTAACGTCTTACTGAAAGAATGTGTTTATCAGTGCAAATTATGTCTGTTCCTTCGCGTTTTTAAAAACGATACGTTGTAAAATGTTAAAAAATGTTGTGTTTCAAACGACTTTAAAAATTTAACTTGGCTACGCATTCCCAATGAGAATCTGTCGCGCCACTGATAGTTGGCGTGTAACGCTGCGGTGCCCGCTTCAGTGAGCAGACTCACCCTCGCTTTTTTTTCAGTGAACGCGAGAGTTGAGCTGGACTCACAACCATCCGTTGCATCCGTCAGTCGCCCGTCCGTCCGGCGGTCACGCGATCTTCAACCAAACGCAGGGAAACTTTTTTTTCTATCCATCCGCCAAATATATCTCAAACTTTAACTTTCGACGGACAGATGGATGGGTTACCGCCTTCTGACGAAATTCCGTACACGCGAATACGTGCTTTAAAAAAAAAAAGCAAGGCGGTGGATATGTTTATTTATCTATGGTGGTAAATACAGGAATTAAAAATGTAAATAATAATTCAGCATATTTACTTATCACGTAAAAAATTATTTCCCCAAAATGTTTCGCTCTTAAAAATGTATTTCCAACCAAAGTATACCTCTAAATAAAAGACAGATCGCGATGTTATGTTGTCATACTGCAATTTTGTCTGTGATAAGGCTTGATGGACAACGGATTGTCGTGAATTGCTTTCAACTGACGCAAACTGACGGATGAAAACACAGATGGATGAAAACACAGACGGATGACTGGCTGACGGACGGACGACTGACGAGTGCGACGGATGGTTGTGAGCCCAGCTTTACACACTCGAATACTACAACGGTTCTTTAATGAATGTCACCGGCAAATTATCATTCAAAATTATACGGTTTCTCATTGAATTATCACGTTCCTGACGTCATTTATTTGTATTACTTTCAGACCATGACAAAATTTGATATTTTTTTACGTGAAAATGTAGGCNTTTACGTTAACAGGTAGACCTATATTCGTGTGCCTGTATGCAAGTCGAAGTTAACTATGTATACTAATAAAATTGCTACGTAACTTCAATAAACTGTGATCGAGTGTTTATTAGGGTAGGTGTATTGTGTTGTGATTCTGTGAGTTTATTTACGTACATCGTACCGGAAAACATTGGGCATTGGCCTATCACAAACAACCGAACTCGTATTACACTTATTTTGGAAGGAGGGGCCGCAGTGGCTGAGCGGTTAGCCCGCTCGCCTCCCAGGAAGGCGAACCTGGTTCAATCCCCGACCGGGTCACTCCGGATTTTTGCAAGTGGGAATCGTGCCGGACGATGCCGTTGGTCAGCGGGTTTTCTCGAGGATCTACCGTTTTCCTCGCCGTTGCATTCCGGTGCCGTTCCATTCTCATCAGATTTCACCCTTATTGATTGTCAAGACCTCGTTGTTAAGAGACGCCCAAATCCCTGAAATTTGAACTGAATTAATTTTGGAAGGAATGAAACAGCGCGAAATCTGTTAAATGTCACGCTCAACGCTAATTTTCAAAAGTGTAATAAAGACTTGACTATAGTTTGCCGAGGCGGAAAGGCCCAGAAAACTCGCACAGCTGCTATCACGATACATCCAACCCTCCAAGAAAGGAGCAGCACGAGTATAGGTAGTCTTATCACGGCACATACGAGGTGTTACGTGGAGGCTCCTTTGTAACTGCTTGCTCTTTGCCGGTAACAGGTGATGTTCATGAAATACTGTGCTACACAATTCGAAGGGGTCGGGGCAAGAGAAGCTACGCAAAACGGCTGTGCAACACAGTATTTTTAAAAACCAATTTTTACTTAAGATTTTCGGTTACTTTTATGAATGTAAAATGTTGTCAAAATGCGGATATCTGATAATATTTTTATGCACAGTTACGAAATTTTACTTTTCTCTATATGGAGAACTCCTTGCCATGTTGTGGAATTCCAGAGAAGCTTTGTAAAACAATTGTCCCGTGAAATAAAGGAATGTATGTAATTTCCTGCCACAGGAATCTGCCGCACATTTGTGGGGTGATTTTCTGTAGCTGTAAGTTCATCAGCTTCTGTTACACGTGTGTTTTTTTCCCTTCAAATTGTATATATTTTTTCCTTTGTGCGTTGTCCAGTGATTTAAATAGTGCTGTTAATATTCCAGCTGGAATAATCCGGCCCNTATATATTTTTTCCTTTGTGCGTTGTCCAGTGATTTAAATAGTGCTGTTAATATTCCAGCTGGAATAATCCGGCCCTGTCACTCTGCGACACAATAAAATTTCTCGGTCGCCGCTGCGTTGTGGATATTACACGTTTACTTTTCCCCCTGCGCATGTCCGCCGCTTGACAGTCCACGACATAATGCCGTGGGAGGTTCACACGTCACCGCATTTCGCTATGTTATTTTCCCCGCACGAGTCTGGCAACACGTCGTCGTCGTGTTGTTTGAAGTTACTGCCCCCATCGCGCGGCGACGTGACACAGTTTGCTGTTGTGAAAATTTTTTGAAGTTAAAAAATTATTCTGAGCGTAACACGAACCTTGGGAGCTTTCGCTCAGTTCCGTGTTTTCCTATATTGTGCTGTTTTGTGAGCGGCGTAGCTTCACTTCGCACTACGAACAAAAAAAAAAAATACGAAGTCGGTACGAACGCCTGATTGTAACGGAATCAGAATCACTAGCTGTAAAAAATTGGTTCTCCAACAGAGCCAATGTCAGCGTTCGTTCGTACAAAATTCCATGCAATAAAAATGCCAGTAATTTTCGGAGTACCAGATGTACCCTTTTCGGAGTACCATACGTACCCCTGGAATTCGAATGAACAAATAAAAAACTGATTTCTTGAAATTTACATTATGTAAAAATTTAGCGCATGAACGTAGTTATAACACAACGTAAATTCTGAAGAATGACTGTTAAGCCATATCCTTAATTATGCTAATTCATACGAACTTCCTGTTACTGTGTAGTTTAGATAGGTCAAAATATATCTGTGGTAATTTGTTGTAAAGTTTGGTTAAACGTAATTTATGTGAATTTATATTTGCTAGTAATATTGTTGCTGTTGTACTATGACATTTAATTTTAAACAGAACGTATTAAATGTGCCACATTATATTTTAACACTCTTACATGGTCCCCTTACACTGGATAACTGTAGATAATAGAATTGAATGTTGTACACGCCATAATAAACTTGTAATGNTTACATGGTCCCCTTACACTGGATAACTGTAGATAATAGAATTGAATGTTGTACACGCCATAATAAACTTGTAATTTAAATGTTTAGTTTTCCTCAAAATTTATTTAATTTTTTTTCAATAATTCTACTTTTTATTATAAAACATTATTAAATTCAAGTTTGGAGATTTTGGCTTGTGTGTTTGTGCATGCATGCTCTATAACATAATCTATTACGAAAATATTAAACCCAAGATATAGTTATATGTCTATTTATTCATTCGAAGACATACCTTGACTCATTCCCATTTAAATTTCAATGTTGAAACCGCTGTTGAATTTAAAACGTCATACATTTTAAAAACTTGTTAATGTCTATAACATGAAGCTGCAATTGTTGTTCTAGTCCTTTTCCAGGAGACACTCTTGTTTAACCACAATTTTTCCATATCCTTCGTGAATAGTTAATACGAGAAAAGCGGGGGAAAAACACGGAAAAAAAAGGACTATTTTTAATACATTATCACCAGAGAACTTCGTATATTAAAAATCATTAGTTAGAGTCCACAAAATGTGATATAATTATGTTAAAGAAAAAAATTAGTCAAACGATTAGTAGTATTATTATAATAATATTTTAAAAAATTTTGTTATTACTCTCGTTGATAGCTTTTCATATCTACTTTTTATAAGCTAATTTGTTTTGTCATTTGGGCACATTAATTGGCCTTAAATAATTAGATACAGCTGGTTTTATATTGCCTCTACAAAACTAATAACCATAACACCAACTGGTATTTAAATTCAGCACAATTTTTCTTAATTTCATATCAAAATCAGTTCTGCTATCCTAACAAAATTCAGGTAGTTAAAACAACCTCATGACAATAAGAAATCCAATATTACAATAAAAGTATGTGAGCTACCTCGAGGTATCTATGAGTTAACAAAGCAAAGTCAAATTATTTAAACGTTTATAAATATTATACTGTAAAATTTCGGTGCATTTTTTTTTGCTATTAATTAATTATTACTTGCATCTGATAGGAAATATTTCATTTACTATTATATTAATTTTGCAAAATCAAGGAGTATAAGTATGAGAGGTATAAGGGTTTGGATATCTAAATACGTATTATTTTTAATATAAATTTCAAACTGTAAACATTACTGGAGGTGTAATTTTAAAATAGACGAAATTTATGGTTTGAGCCAAAGATTGGTATCATTATTTGTCAAAATAGCAATTTTCTGAAGATAACTAAAATTTTCTTAAGAGAATATGCTTGAACGAGAATTGTTTGGTTTCCGAAAATATTTATTAATATTATTTTTCATTTAGAAAAACGTTAATTTGTTTTGTTGGTAGTCGATTCTAAGGAAATCATTTGGTGGGTGGGGATAATTATTTTTGCAAATGACATCACTTAGAAAATCTAAGTTTGATAGAATTTAAGTTTTTTTTGAGGGGGTTGGGGGTTCCTATCATACAACGAACACCGGATAATTAGTGTTCAACATCATTAGAAAAAAAAAGTATTGTCTTAAATATTTTCATGAGGTAAGTGATATGATTCTATTCGCCGACCACATCATGCAGTAAGATTTTAAGAGAAAAAAGTCGTTAAATTTAAACATGTTTGTGTTTAAGCTGCAGCGAATTAAAATTTTTGTTTAAAATATCGAATTGCTGAATTTATTTGTCTACTATGCACTTACAATAGCAATGAAAGTATCTACACCAGGGACTTTTATGTGTTAAAATAAACGCATTTGCGAGAGGGTTCGTTTACACGGTTTTGTTTATAAAAAAAATAGCGAGACGGTGCAGTGATAACACGCTAGTTGTATTCGGCAAAAAAAAACCAGGTTTCAGTCTCTATCCGGCTTACTGATTTCGGTTTCCAAAGTCACTCCAGGCAAACTCCCAGATGCATACTTGATACAGACCACGATCTATTCTATAATACATATAAGAAAATAAAATAAAAAATAAAAATAATAAACCTGTTTATGTAATATTTACATATATAAATTTTGTGTAACAAAAATAAAAAAAAAATTTGTAAAGTGGAGGAGCTGTTTTAATGTAATTTTAATGTATGCTTAACAAAAGTATTTTGCAATGAGTAAGGAAGAACAAGAGATTAAAATGACAGGAAAACTTCCTCATATCTAACAAACATTAAAAAATAATTAATATCGTGTATCGAGGAAGCTCATGGCGTGGTTTTCAATACTAAGTTATTCGTAAATTTTACTTTATAATTTTTTATTTTTCCATTACAAAACAGTAAAATTACAGCTTCGACACTCGACAATTCAACTAAATTTTAAACAAAAACTTTGTACTTTGCGGGAAAGATACTACGAATAATATCTACAAGCTGCAAAGAATTTCATATCTAAAGATAATGTAGTGATACCTTCTGGTATCACGGCCCTTACATGAATAAAAAATAAATCATAAAATAACAACTGAACTCTGAAGTATCCGACATAGTAAACGTGTTTGTTGCAGTGACGAGCATCGAAGGTGCGGTGTTCAACATCACGAGAGTCAACCGGCTCCACATGGGCGCCTACTTGTGCATAGCGTCCAACGGTGTTCCCCCCACCGTCAGCAAGAGGATCATGCTCACAGTGCACTGTAAGTTCTGCGTGTGCAATTTAAACTCTTACCGAGTAGCAATTTATTTTGTTTTTTTTTTTATTATTTCGTTTAATAAATAAACACGCGTATAATATTATAATGCTCATGACCTTAATGTTGGCTAGCGATTTACCACAGAACTATCCAAAGTAGAGGTTCATCGGAATCCTGTGGAATTTGATTTGAATTTAATTTTCGAAAATACATACTGCTGGATAAAATAAGCATAGCGTAACTGAGTTTACATTTTCTTCAAAGTAATTGTACTAGTTTGTGTGTGTGCGCGTGTGTGTGTATGTGTGTATATATATATATATATATATATATATATATATAAGTAGTTATAAATGGTTCTGATCTGGTGCATGAGCTGGAGCTAGGTACAAGGGACAAGCCGACCGCCATCTTGGATGATGTAAGGAGACCATTTTTTCCTCTTTTTTACCTAGGAATTTACTTTTTTTCCTCAAAAACGGCCAAAATCGCCGGAATTTGCCTCAAAATTTCCCGAAGTTCCCTCGAAACTGGCAAATTTTTTAACGATAAAAGTGTTTTGAAAAATGCGGCTGACTGTTGCACAATTTCCGTCGATGACTCCATAATGTTGCTAAGTGAATCATTTTTGAGGAATGACGAGTGAGGAGTGGAGGGGTTACCCTAACATTCATGCTATCTTTCCATGCCAGCACCATCAATCTTGCCTGAAGAATGTTCGATTTCATTGCCCATCACGGAAATTCTCTCATCATGCTCTGTCATTCTAGCTTTGTTTTCTAATATTTCTTCTTGTCTCCATTCACCTGGAGTCCTGGCAGGGACAAGTCTCGGGTCATGTCAATCCACTTTGATTTTCTCACATTCCTTTTGGTCTCGTGCTCTGTCATTCCACCTGCGTGGCACGGAGCGAGGCCTGCACACACTAGCCTAGAGTCGAACCGCGCGAGCTCCAAGTACCTCCTATGCCCACCTATAAGCATAGGTGGTTGTAATTTCCGAACCAATTAAGATACAGCTACGAAATTCATCACATGGGCATACCCCTGACAACGAAATGGGCCGCAGGGACAAGTATACCTTAAGCCTACTTATAATCATTGTTAGCAGTAATTTTCGAACCATTTAAGATATAGTCCCCAAATTCATAACATAGATATCACCCCCTACAGCGAAAAGCGTCGCTTGGTCAAGTATTCCCTTAGCATACTTATAAGCATAGTTGGCTGTAATTTCTGAACTGCTTACTATAAAGTAACTAAATTTATAACATAGGCATAACCCCCAACAACGAAAATGACCGCATGGTCAAGTATGCCTTAAGCGCTCTTATAAGAATAGTGATTATAATTTCCGAACTGTTTAAGCTATAGTCACCAAATTTATAACATAGGCATCACCCCCGACAACGAAAAGTACCGCTTGGTCAAGTATGCCTTATCATTACTTATAAGCATATTTGACTATAATATTCGAACTTTTTAAAATACAAGAATCAAATTTATAACATAGGCATCACCCCCGACAACGAAAAGGACTGCAGGGTAAAGTATGCCCTAAGCACACTTATAAGCATAGAGTACTGTAATTTCTGAACTGTTTAAAATAGTAACCAAATTCAATACATAGGTATCATCCCTAATGACGAAAAGGGCTTCAGTGTCAAGTATGTCCTAAATGCACTTATTAGCATAGTCGGATGTAATTTCCGAACCATTTAAGATAAATCCACCAAATTCATATAATTGTCATCGCCCTTGATGCTGAATAGAATGGTCGATACATTTAGGCCTTCAGCTCCTGTATAAACATAGTCGGCTGTAAATTCTGAACTATTTAGGATACAGCCATCAAATTCATAACATACACATCACCCCCGACAACGAAAAGGATCACAGGGTCAAATGCCTTAAACCTTTTATAAGCATAGTTGAATGCTGTTTGAAAATAATTTAAGATAGTTACTTAACTCAGAGCATAGTTATTATCCCCTATGACGAAAAGAACCACCGGGTCAAGTAAGCCCTAAATCCAATTATAAGCATAGTTGGTTGTAATTTACGAACCACTAAACATACAGTCACCAAATTCATAACATAGTCATCGCCCCTGGCGATGAACAAGGCCGCAGGTTAAAGCATGCTCTATGCCTACTTATAAGTATAGTTGCCCGGTATTTCCCACCCACCGAAGATATAGGCATCAAATTCAAAAAATCTCCTCTGATGAAGAAAAGTGGTAGGGCCAAGTAAACATTAAGGCATCTTATAAATATAGTCGACCACCATTTCCCATCTAATGAAGCTATAGTCGTCAAATTCATAACATGAACATCGCCGCCAATAATGAACAGGTTGCTAGTGTCAAGCCATCATATAACCATAGAAGGCTACCATTTCCCACCCACCAGGGCTATAGTCACCAAATTCATAACGTAAGCATCACTTCCGACGACGAAAAGGACCGCATGGTGAAATCCACCTTAGGCCTTCTTATAAGCATAGTTAGCTGCCATATCCCACCCACAGAAGCTAGAGTCACCAATTTCATATCATAGGCCTCGCCTCCAATGACAAAAAGGGTGGCAGGGAGAAGTACACCTTAAGCCCTNGCTAGAGTCACCAATTTCATATCATAGGCCTCGCCTCCAATGACAAAAAGGGTGGCAGGGAGAAGTACACCTTAAGCCCTGTCATAAGCATAGTTGCCCGACATTTTCCACCCAAAGAAGCTACGACCACCAAATTCATATCACATTCATCACTTCCGACTGCAATCGAGGAGATAAGGGCAAGATGGCCTTCAACCCTGTTACAAGCATAGTTAGTCAGGTTTTCCTTCCTGACGCTATAACTCCAGAACGCACGAACCGATTTCCACGGTTTTGCATTCGTTGGAAAGGTCTCGGGCTCCGTGAGGTTTATAGCAAAGAAAATTCAGGAAAAAT
>NQII01011613.1:8290-21866 GCA_002778355.1 Clitarchus hookeri
CCCGCCGAGATCGCCTGTATTCTGTTGTTTTTTTTTTCAGAGCCGTATGTGAAATCAATCCACGACGAGAGAGAGTCCGGCGGGAATATTAATAAAAAAAAAAAGGGCACATAAATTTGTGTTCCTGATTGAGACACTTGAATGGCGCATTTATCACTGAAATATCAAGCAGGGAGTGTGAATTTTTCCCCCCTTTAGACCAGGGGTGCGGCCGGCCTCCCAAGTCCTCGGATGTCTGTTATCTGGCTGGTGTTTTTCGGCAAATGACTCGGGGAAGGGAGGGAGGAGGGGGGAAAGCGAGATGACCGCGCCCATTTGTTATCGCCGCACGTCAGGACGCGCCTGTGATTTCAAAAGTCGGCACTGCTGCAAGGATCATCTGGGCGATGCTGCACGAGCTGGAGATGTCATGCGAAGACTTTGTCACACTCCTTGTGAAGCTCCTTCAAGTCTTTGAGGGGAACTATTTCATTTCTTGCATCGCCCCCCCTCCTTTTTAATACTTAACTTAAAAGATTTGGAAGGATGAGTCCCCTGAGTCCCCTTTAGTGCCCGTGTTATAAATGAGCGGACTGGACTGGACGAATGCCCAGGGCGCCGGATGCAAAGCGTAAAAGGAAAAGTTCTTTTAAAAATATATTTCCGTTAATTCTAATATAAATCGACCGTTTAGAAGTTTGTGTTTACTCGACATTGTTAATGCTGCTTTGGTAGAGACCTAAAAAATTTCGCGGATTCATTTCGGGACAAGCTAGAATTCAACACACGTGTGTCTGTATAACCTTATCCATTGGTCCACGTGGTGTTCGACACCTCCTGAAGAACGGGAGGCCCAATCGGCGCCTTCCACTGTGAAAGCAGACAACTAATGCACAGTTGACATCGGCATATTTGTACATAAGACTGTAGGGTCTAACCTGCAGGTCACTGAACTCGCGAATTTTTCAGGTCTCTATGCATTGGTGGCTTGCACGTAAGAAGAGACTTGAATTGCAAGTTGAATTGTTTTAAGAAGTTAAAGTGGTGGCGAGTAATAGAAGTGTGCTGCTAAAAAGAAAACAAAATTATGGGGACTAACTTTGGCCAATTATTCTTGCGGGTAAAAGAAGACTAATGATTAGAGACCCGGAAATGTCTCGAATTCATTCAAGGACAAGTTAGACTTCAAACACATATGCATTTGACTTTATTTTTCCATTGGCCTGCAGTTTGTAAGCCACGTCCTGGATAAATTTAAACCAATAACTAACCTGCAATGAAACAAGGATCGAATCCTGTGCTACCTGGTCCTGGGTGAAACTGTATCATCAGCCAATGAACAACTGACTGAGACTCGAGTACACACAGTATTGTGGAGTCTAGCCTGTTGCCAAATGAATCCGTGAAATTTCCGGGTATCTACTAATTAAGTGGTCCACCTAAAAACGTACGCACAGCGGAGGGCGTTTATAAAAGTGGTGGTGAAATAAGTAGGCCTACTTTATTTGAGACAATACGAATACATAGACACACTGGAAAATTGCAAACATTTTTGAGACAACATATCTTCCAAAACATTGTAGCGTCCTGATTCCTTTATGGCTTTATGAATAATTATAGACTCAACTTGGTACCTACTTGTCATACAGGTTCAGTCTTACAGTATACGAATTCTCATTGGCCCAGGCAAATGGGAAAGTAGATTCATACACACGTGACAACCGATAATGAAAGCAAATTCTCTTGGTCTTGTGCACAGATCGTTGAAAACTAGTAAAAAGCCAACTTTTCCAGCGATAACCCATCGTCAGTGACTACACTGTAATAAATATTTTTTTAGTAAACTTCCTAAACTGTATTTGAAGTTTTTGTCCTATAGGTAGGGGCAGTGATATTTCGCGAAAAGATTTCGAGACAAGATACAGTCCAAAGCACTGTAGGGGTCGTCCAGTTTCTTTGATTGGCTAAAAGAATGTTCTGGCCCGTGTTAACCGTTTGCGCACGAATCACGAAGGTTCAGTGTCGGAGTTACTTAGTCCTGAGTGGCTTGGTCAAAGACGGACACGGCACCAGCAGCCAATGGAGGTATAACAACAGCTGAGGTTTGTATATAGTAGTGAAGTCTACTGTGTGCTCCGATTTTTACGCGAAAAGTCACTGGCCCNACAGCTGAGGTTTGTATATAGTAGTGAAGTCTACTGTGTGCTCCGATTTTTACGCGAAAAGTCACTGGCCCTACCTATAGGCCTACGTAGTATAAAATTGTTACCACATATCAGGCTGTAAATATAGTAATGTTTTATCATAGCTACTATATTAAATGTGGATCTTCACTATGCATCTGACCCTTTGCTAAGCAAATGTAGTAACGTTATAATGGGTAATGTTACACAATCAACCTGTTCCTACCAAATACGACACTCAAGTAATACTATGGTAGGTTGTGTAAGCTGACATGTTTTAGTGGGTCAGGCTATTATTTAAAAATGGCGGCCGTACAAAAAATTTAGAATACGGCAATATACTCTATTTACGAAGCCATGCAACATATTTCAACTTAACTTTGTATGCTGGCAGTATTTATGACAATCATAAAAATTTGTTTTCCCAGAGTCTGTTTTGTCCCACATTTTGTAAGATGGTGCTGCCACAAATAAGTTAAGTTTTGTCACATCTCGGGATGTGGAAAACAAGTAATTCGGCGAACAAGTAATATCTACTGTGGTAGGCCATACAAATTGATAGGCTATGTTTTAAGAGGGTCGGGGTCTTATTGTCAAAATAGCGCCCATATAAACATTTTAGCATAGCATACTATATCTACGAAACAATGTAACCAATTTAAACCTAACTTTGTACGCTGGCAGTATCTATGGAAGCATCAAATGAGCAAATACATAAACTCATTTTTCCGTCATTTTGGAAGATAGAAACACATGAAAAACTTAAGTTTTTCGTGTCCTCTCTCGGGAAACTATTAACTGATACCCACCATATTCAGGCGTCAAGTTATACCTCCGCAGTCCATCTAAATTCATATGACTTAAGGAGGTAGTGACATAATTTCAAAATCACAACTATGTATAAATTTTGTCAGTATACCACATGTCCCAAACAATTTCAACCGACTTAATATGTAACAGTATCTATGATAAACATAGAATGTGCCTGTTATTGCCACGAAGGCAAAATGGACTGTGAACTCGAATTGCTTCGGATGCGAAATTAAAACATCGATTGTGGAAGTGAGGCGGCCTTATTGACACTACTCTTCGCCATGATGCTTCGCGAACCACTTTCTGCCTCCTCACGGCAGCCCAGGGTTGCCAATTCTGTGTTCCAGCACTGTATGCAGTTCTGCTAACTGCGAAAACCACGAGAGGTGGCAGCGCGGGAAATTCAAATATCGAATGTGTCCAGGACGTGGGAGGAGTTCAGTAGACACGCCAAATTTATCCAGTACACACACAGACAGTCACTAACACACGAAAATGGAGTACTCACATATTTACAGGTCCAAACAATGCCAGTNTCCAGTACACACACAGACAGTCACTAACACACGAAAATGGAGTACTCACATATTTACAGGTCCAAACAATGCCAGAAGATCTCCGTTTTGTTCTCGAGTAAATAAGATAGCGCCACATGAGAAAATTGAGTTTTTCTGTCATGTGTCCGGGATCATTCAACCTATTCTCACCTAATTTTTCACAAAAGTAATACTACAGTGGGTCTGTAAACTTACATAATTCAAATTGGTGAGACTTTTTATTTTATTTTGGTACAACATAAATTATTTAGATAAGTTTGATATCATATCTATTAAATAATTTGACATATTTCAGTATCGATTAGAAGCATCAGGTATGTCTATACAGAGCCTGTTTTAGGATGTTTTGTACGATAGGTCAAATGAGAAACTAAAGCTTTTATGACATTTCTTGGGAACCGGTCCAGCTATTTCCACCAAATTCTTCACGGTAGGCCACCAAAACTTATGTGATCTAAGTGAAACACACAATTGTTTTCAAAATGATGTCCCTACAAATATTTAAAGTTGACAATCCTAGTCTACCAAAACTTTCGACTGGTTACTATCGAGGTTCATGTTCCAAATACTACCCCCGTGTTGTAGTTGGTTGCACGCCAGCTTTCGGTGCGAGTACGAGGGGTTCTGTGTTCGAGTCCCAGGTAAGGCACGTGTGTATTTGTAATTATCTCAATAGCATTTCATTTGTTTCCCTTAGCATCTCTAATGATCTCGCTATTAACGAGACGTCAAGACCCACCTACCACCTAACCTTTTAATTACTTCACCAAATTTATTTGCATCCACGTAAATAAAATTATGTATATTAGTTATATTGATAACTTCTCTCATTCATATTACTTTTAAATGGAAAATTATTATTTATTGAGAAAGTCAAACTAAAATTTCCATTTAACCGAAAATAACTTTTATGTTAACAGTAGTATTAAACGTTTGGGATACATGAAATACACAGGAAACAATGAAACACATAGTACGTGAGGTGATTTTTAAAAGGTTTGATTCAAAAAGTGCGAAGATACTGCTAATCTCTNAACAATGAAACACATAGTACGTGAGGTGATTTTTAAAAGGTTTGATTCAAAAAGTGCGAAGATACTGCTAATCTCTAAATAGTATAAAACAAAGTCGAGTCTATCTGTGTATTTGCTTAGTACTTCTAAACTACTTGATGGATTTTGATGTGGTTTTCAAGATAATTTAGAGAATTTCTTGAGGAAGGTTGTGGTGTATAATTAATTTATATTTAATGTAAGGATAGTAGAGAAATACCGAACCGTTTGTAATCAAGTCGTAAAAAACCGCTTTTAGGGCGCTTGCATGGCTTTCGCTGACTTAACCACAAGAGATACATCAAATTTATGTAATACAGAATTGTAGCTCTCAAAAAGATCTACAGAAAAGTTGGCAATAGCATATGTTTATCTTTTAAGGATGACCCACACATTGGTTAAAACAGAAAGTTTCATAGCGACATTTTTGATTTATGTTACCGGGTGAAGCCGGGCTGGTTCGCTAGAAGACTATATCAGAGAGATTCTAACGCACTGGAGCACTTGTGAGTAAACTGACCAGGTAGACTCCAGGCAGACAAATTTGATCTGTTGACAGATTTATATACTTCTTTTTCGGAGATCGTAGAAACAGGTTTTTTTATTACATTTGGTGTCTGTCAACCGAATTGATAGAAAACGCACACCGATTGCGCATTGGGATGCATGAAAATTCAAATTAAATTATGTTATAATTTCATAATAGTTTGAGATAGGTTAAGTTATACGGAATGTGTTAGGTAAGTTTTGGAAGGATAATATATGTTAAGTAGTATTTGGTAAAGTAAAACAAGATCAGGTAATGTGACGCATGATTGTACCTGCTCATATAAGGTATTTCTAAATATTTATATGTATATCCATATATACATGCACGCATTTATGTTTATAGGTATATGTTAAGAAAGAAAGTTTGTGTCAATGTAGTGTAAGGTTTATTTACATGAAACACATAGGCAGAACAGTCCACAGAGACACAATGTGAGGCATTGCGATGTCGGCCGCTGAATTCATACTGTCATTCAACTTAAATACTGACATCAATATTCTCTACCGCTGGACACTCACAAATTTCACTACCAAATTCTTCATACTCGCCTGGAATTAATAGTTTGAGCTTTATGATGTCATCAATTTTCTTTATTTGGACCTATCCTTCAGAGTATAAACCAACTGTGTTGGTAGATTTGCTTCTACCGANATGTCATCAATTTTCTTTATTTGGACCTATCCTTCAGAGTATAAACCAACTGTGTTGGTAGATTTGCTTCTACCGAAGATTTATGGGCGATCCTAAAGGTATGCGTTACCAAACTGTCTATGAAATTACTGGCCACTAATGTTACAGGTAAGGTTCGTCATAAGTGAAACGCACGAAGGAGCTTATATCGAAGCGAACTTTTCCTTCGTTTGGTGTTTGCCGATTCCAAGTTNATGTCATCAATTTTCTTTATTTGGACCTATCCTTCAGAGTATAAACCAACTGTGTTGGTAGATTTGCTTCTACCGCAGATTTATGGGCGATCCTAAAGGTATGCGTTACCAAACTGTCTATGAAATTACTGGCCACTAATGTTACAGGTAAGGTTTGTCATAAGTGAAACGCACGAAGGAGCTTATATCGAAGCGAACTTTTCCTTCGTTTGGTGTTTGCCGATTCCAAGTTNGTCATAAGTGAAACGCACGAAGGAGCTTATATCGAAGCGAACTTTTCCTTCGTTTGGTGTTTGCCGATTCCAAGTTTCTTCTGAAACACAATTTTTTTTTGTAAAATCTCGGCTACCACATTTCGAAGTCAAATACCTCTTTTGATTGAACTTCTTTGACTACCAATTTCCTTGGCTGACTGCTATGGATGGTCAACATCCTTATTTTTTCAATATAATAGAACCTATCATGTTTTCTGAGCTCCTGCTTAATGGTTCCAAAGTCCCTATCACAGATAAAAAAGAATGACCCCATATCGGAAAAAGTTGTTGAATTTTCTCAAAGCTACCACTTTGTGTCAAACTTAAAGTCATCCTACACAATGTGTGGTCTTTATTTTGTCCGCCCCAGTAGACGCAGCTTGGTTATGTTTGTCGGGACATCTTGTAAGACATCGTAAAGGAATGAGTAGACCTCGTTAGGACCTATATAAGCTGTTAAATGTACAGCTTTGCTGTATTCCTTTTTTTATTAGGAACACAGAAAACACTCACACTCTAGTGCCTCAAGTAAAACGTCTTTTGTGCGGGGATTACAGGCAGAGGAATGTTTTGCATGACATCCGTTCACAAACATGTCATTCATCTTTAGACTTTGCTTCATATTGTAACTTAGCATAAAAATTTCTTTGCTCTCCTTTTGTGGATCATTAATTCTGCTACAGCGCATCATTTTGCAAAATCTGTTATGTGTGGATTCTTTATCTTGACCCNCTTTTGTGGATCATTAATTCTGCTACAGCGCATCATTTTGCAAAATCTGTTATGTGTGGATTCTTTATCTTGACCTGCAGTTCCTCGCAAGTGCAACGACAGTCTGTTTGGGGACTCGTAAAACTTAAGTTGTAGTTATTTTTGAGGACTTATAGAGTACATGTGACAGCTACATTTCAGATCTGGATATTTATCCTTCATAATGCGATACATAGAATAAACACTTAGACGGGCATCCAAAAATTCCTTAGTCTTTCCCGAATATGTGCTTGTTTAACATAAAAACTCTCAATATGATTTCTAATGATTTCCCTGGTTTCAGGAGGCAACGTATTTGCCCTGCTACATTTGCCTCGTTTGTCTTCAAGAGCTTTTCCCAATATAAGTAACTTCCGAATTATTTTTACCCTCTTGTCTGCGATAGCATTCAAAGCCAAAAATACTTTATAACAAACTTGTGTGAATTTGATTCCAATAAAAATGAAGTAGGTAAATGTTTTGTCTACGTGTTTGGAAGAAGTTTCCTTTCTTGGCCGGCGTTTTTTTTTTACAGTTTTAGATCGTGTGCTTCAATCAGAAGCTGAATGAACAAACCTTGATCGTTTCTCGACGGCAGGCCATGCAAGCACTTGAAAACATCACGTTCATCATCTTCCGAGATTACTTCGAAACACTTAAACTTCTTGCAACTGAAAACGTGAAGGAGAAGATAATTATACTTCATCGGAATTAAGTGTGCTTACGGTAGCCTACTCTACATTAGTTTGTTTTTTATTGGATCAGGTTGTAAGCAAACGAAACATAATAACCACACTTCAAAATAAGAAATAGGTACATTGGGTTAGTTGCTTTTTTAGGTAGATTTATAATGATTACTGTTCATAATTTGTTACCTTTTCCAATCAACTCACTCACATTTATTGACGTCACCAATTTAAATGGTAAAACAATTACCTGCAAGAAGGTTCAGTCGTCAAAGCAGGTACCAAGCGACCCTGATCTTCACCTTGTAACTTTGCAGTTTTCTTCACATTTATTTTCCACTTTGATGGGGTTCTCTTTCTCTTTTTACCTCCCAACACAGCTTCATTTTCTTCATGCTCACTATTATCGATTTCTGGCACTTGGGGGCTATGGTGGCTGAGCGGTTAGACTGCTCGCCTTCCACCAGGGCGAACCGGGTTCAATCCCCGGCCGGGTCACTCCCGGACTTTCACAACTGGGAATCGTGCCGAACGATGCCGCTGGTCAGCGGGTTTTCTCGGGGAACTCCCGTTTCCCCACCCCTGCATTCCGTTGCTTCTCCATTCTCGCCTCATTTCACCCTCATCAGCTCTCTCAAGACCCTCAAGAGCCGCCAAAATCTCTCAACTCAACTTAACTCAACTTGCACTTGGTTATGCATTATCATACAAACGTTTGTGTGATTTACAATCTATAACTTGTGTAGGTTTTATGCTAACATAATCTCAGTTCATATACACGACATATTGCTTTTCAATAAACAATGATCTTACAAGTTCGCCAATGCGTAAGAGCAAAATTTGCTAGATACTGCACAGGTAATAAAATATCCCTCCAAATTGTTCTGCGCAAAAAGGTCTTCAGTCGTGGACTCAAGCCCTTTCTGCACAGAATCTTAAATGTCGCCCTTGCTTACAAGGCATTGTATGCATTGGACTGAAGTCGTTTTTATACCAATAAGTAAACCCACCTACAGAGAATATTTTTTCATGGCTAACTAATTTTGCCGTATTTTGTGACTGCAGCCCTTTCTACACAGACAGATTCATTTCGTTTTTTGGCACGTTTGAGTGTTTTTTCCAGCATTGTATTTTAGTCACACATTTTGCCGTTTTTCGGAAATACCTGCGAGTCTTCACATATTACATCGTTTCGCAGCTGCTCTCTCTAGACGTCACCGTTCACTCCTTTTAAAAAATAGTTTCTGATGCTTGTATTTTCATCTATTTACTTGTTATCGCGTGTACCCAATTTCGACTTCTAAGGAACTTTCTATCAGGTTACACCCTTTTTTTTTGTTTTCCGTGCTATTGAAGTATTGTACCTCATAAGTGTTAGAATTTTTTTTCAAAATTTGATTAACGTTGCCGTTAAAGTTGTAGGTGATGTAGCAGCCCAGGTACTCAAATTATATAACTTGTGACACTGTTTTCTGGTCCAATACCTACTACGTTAATCATAAAGGGTTATTGACCTCTGAAGGCTACGAGTATCGTCCTGGAAATTCTATATATAGCTACAAAATTATGACACAAGAATAGAACACGTATTAAAAAAAAACGTACCCTAAGGCTCGTTACGAAAATTTAAGACATTTTATACAATATTTCGTTTCTGATAGTATATATATTCCATTTGTTGTATCCTGAATTAGATTTGTNATTTAAGACATTTTATACAATATTTCGTTTCTGATAGTATATATATTCCATTTGTTGTATCCTGAATTAGATTTGTAGTACCTAGGCTTTGTGGTTTTCTTTGGTGGCTTTTTTTACAATCATATTCATTCGAAATTCCCGAGCCGCCATTCTTTCCTTTAGTTTTCCGTTCCCAATGTGTCTGTAAATGCTCTGACGGTGCAATCATTAATGTTGTTCCAGTCTCTAATAATTACTTTTCCTCAATAGTTTTCTAAAATATATCCTTGAAGTAGTTTTGTATACACATCTCTTACGCTCTAGTGCAGTGGTACTCAGACTATTTTTTTAGGTGGCCATATAAAGAAAATCTAAGACCACCGCGGGTCGCACTTACGACACTTGACGTAATAATATTTGTGAACTAAAAGTAGGTAAGTAATTCGACGACATTTACAATTCAGAGTGTCGTGTATCGTCTTGCAAATCGTTTGTTTATTCGTTCGATACGGTGATGGCGGGCGGAGGCAGTACATCAAAAATATGTACAGATGTCGCCTGACTGATAAAATAATGAAAAATATCGTCTAGTTTCATCAGTGACTTTAACTTTTAATAAATTCGTATTANCGCCTGACTGATAAAATAATGAAAAATATCGTCTAGTTTCATCAGTGACTTTAACTTTTAATAAATTCGTATTATTTATTGCTTTTTTTATTTTTGTAACAGACACACTAAAAATAATAATTTGGTAACTTGTATACACTGAAGCCGGCGAGCGCGGGCTACAAAGAACGGGCCCGCTGGCCGCACGTGGCCCGCGGGGCGCAGTTTGGGTACCCTTTCTCTAGGGTCGCGGTGGCTGAGCGGTTAGGCTACCCGCCTCACACCGAGGCGAGCCGGGTTCAATCCCCAGTCGGATCACTCCTGGATTTTCGCAAGTGGGAATCGTGCCGGACGATGCCGCTGGCTGGCTGGTTTTCTCTGCGATATCCCGTTTCCCCCCGCCCTTGCATTCCGGCGCTGCTCCATTATCACCTCATTTCACCCTCATCGGCTTTAAAACCTCGTTGTTAAGAGCCGCTCAAATCTCTCAACTCAACTCTTACGCTCCATTCTATTTGCAGATGTACTTTACGATGCATGTTCTGTGCAAAGAGTAGGCCTATTAACTTCTCTCGTACTTAGCAACGGTCGGTGGATATCGCTTATCGTATGAATACGAGAGTGTGCCACTTGAGATTTAATTATTCGTTGTCTATGCTTGAGTCAGTTATATCAGCAGGGTTTATTTTTAAATGTATTTTTCTTATACAAATTATTAATTACATTTAAATTGTTGGATCAGAAAAGTTTATTAGTTGATGTCTACTGTTTTTTCTTCAGTGTTTTCCAAATAAGCGTTCCGTTCCAGGAAATCGGCGCATTTTCCACTCCAGCATTCATGTCTCCAGTCAAATAAAATAGTACCTACATTACATACAGATGATAATACTCACATGATGTGTACGTTTTTCTGCAAATAGGCAAACAGACATTCTCCCCCATTTTTGGTGTCTTTGCAGGCGGATTTTTTTTCGGTCGTGAACACAACACTGATCTAATCCCATAGCCACTGCACTCCGTTGGTCTGACCCTGCGATATTTCCTTTCACTCTAATAGTCGACAGTCTGGATGACTGCCAACTGAGAGAGATTGATGTTCGCTTTATCTGCTGACGGCTGAGTTCAAACTCGGATTTAAAATGCGTATATCCGAAGAGCAATGGCTGCCCTTAATAATATTTTCGAGAAATGAAAACAAGTGTTTCTGATAGTTCGAGAGATGTGGCCTACCTGTGACCAACTTAATGGATTTGCGTGAAATCCAGTTCTTGTGAATATGCGTGTTTTTTTTAAAAAATTTTTTTTTTTTTTTTTGCAAATTTGTAAAATTAGGAAATACAATTTTGAGTAATTAGCTTCGACTGGAAATTTTTTTCAAGTGTTAGGGGAAATGTAACAAGGGCATTCGTATAAGCTGTATTCGCTCCTTAGACTGAAAGAAAAGATTTGTTAGTGACTACAAAAACCGTTAGATTGATGCTTTCCAATGCAAAATTTTGTTGCTGATAAAAAACAGATATGGTGCCCAATAACTAGAGACCTGAAAAATTCGCGAGTTCAATGACCTGCAGGCTAGACTCTACAGTCTTATCTACAAATTGGTCAATATCAACATTGGTTGTCTGCTGCCGCAGTGGAAGGCTACTATTGGGCCAGCGTTCTCCAGGAGGTGTCAAACACTGCGTGGACCAATGTCTAAAGTTATATAAACACACGTGTGTTGAATTCTATCTTGTCCCAAAATGAATCCGCGAATTATTCAGATCTCTACCAAAACACGTAAATTGACAAGTACCAACGCTATCTAGTAATATCTAGTATTTTTTTTTTATTAACAATAAATTTATTGGCTGCCACCAAAACATTCAGTTGGTAACAATAATATTAAGGTCATCCACAGTAATACAATTTTGCTGTGGCTGCAAAACTACATCCATTATATTCTGCGCATGCGCTCTGACATATTCGAAGTGGCCACCTTCTGTCTGGCCACGACGCCATATTTGTCTGTGCTCGTTTCTCTGCATCAGATCACGAACTAATTCACGAGGGTAATTCTTAAGAACGTCGTTTATAGCATTCCTTTCTTATGAATAAGTAAATGTTATGCGTAAATGATTCCTGAAAATCACCTTTCNAGAACGTCGTTTATAGCATTCCTTTCTTATGAATAAGTAAATGTTATGCGTAAATGATTCCTGAAAATCACCTTTCCACGAGGTGAAGTGTGCAGGCCTTGTCATGTACCACACATTAGACTTACTTTATTTACATACTTCAGATAATAATTAAACGTCGGGCAAGGTGACGCAACGGTAACATACTGAGCTAGTATGTGAGAGGTCTAGAGTTTGAGTCCCGTTTGCTGGTGAGATTTAGTTTAGGTTTTTAATTGTTGGTGACCACAAACGTAATTTTTGTAGTTGCCACTAAATTACTGTTATGAAAAATATTTTGTGATGTCTAAATTGACAAAAGAATTTTGTGACCATCACCCATGAAAGTTTGGTGGTCACCACAAAACCGTTTTTTCATTGTAGGTTCAAAGTAAAGNGAATTTTGTGACCATCACCCATGAAAGTTTGGTGGTCACCACAAAACCGTTTTTTCATTGTAGGTTCAAAGTAAAGTACGCGCGAAGGGGAAGCCTGCCTTAAGCGTTCTATCATCTTTGACTTACTTACACTCTCGCAGAAATCGCTACCTCACTAGGGTCGAGGATATTCTGTATTGTGACAGATCTTCGATTGGGTTTCAATTATTATTAATTAAAAATCAATTAAATATGTCCAGTTAAATTTGTGTGTTTACTCAAGATATCAATAATTTTGACATTAATTCGAGCGACTGATGAAACCTTCCACTCCATATCCATTAGGCGGCGTCATACAAAAACTTAATTGATGAATATGAAAACTTTATGATTTGTAAATGGTATGCTTGAGAGATTGCAACCATTAGCTCGCGGCAGTGTTAGTGTACACGGGGCCTTCAGGAAGCCTGACTAAGAAAGAAACATTAACACTTCCAGTGCACCAGTTTACATTCATCAGAGTAACTATACTGAATCAAACTACACCGTTGTCATTTTGAAAAAAAAAAAAAATTCAATCGTAAATGCCAGTCTAGCTGTTTCTTATTTGTTAATTTTTTCTTACATGCAACAAATAAAAACGTAAAGTTTTTTTATTGGTGTTTACATTAAGAAGTAGCTTGTATTTGGCACCAAATAAAAGGAAATGTTATTGAAAAATTTGATATCTCTAATCTTGGATTTCTTGCGACTTGTTGTTTTCATACAGTTATACCACTTTTGCGCAAGCATTAAATTAAATAACAGTTGATTCGCATGGAACGGATAATTTCGCAATCATTTGTTCGTGTTTTCAGGTAAAACATTTGCCATTTACATGCTGTTCGATTTGTGTCGTGAATACAAGAACACAGTTCCCGATCCGGATAACATCCCCCCTCCCCCTCTCTCTACCCTTTTCACCACAGACGGCATTCATTAAGCTGAATCGTAGTGGGAACGGTGAGGACCGGGGGAAATTGTGCTCGCCGGAGAGAAAGTTTATT
>NQII01011614.1:3008-27001 GCA_002778355.1 Clitarchus hookeri
CGTGTTTAGTTATTTCCTAAATATGTCATAAATTACATGCGTTTTATACTCCTGTTAAGGTCAAATTATTTTATTTTTTGTTAAATTGAACTGTTACGTATATTTTATTGATAAACTATAATATTTGATTTAAGATTCAAAATAATAATAACGGCGAGAAAACAGTTATGTTGGTATTGCCTAGTAAGAAAAAGCTTTGATGCAAAATATTATACAGAATGTGGCACCTAAGGCAGGCAACCTGAATAACACTGCCACTTTCAGTGGCACAAAAAAATGCTTTAAACATAAGTTGCTTGGGTCCAAGGCACTAATAACTTGATAGTGATAATTGTCCCTTATGTGGAAGGGTACGGAAAATACAAAGGTCAACTTTGTTACTTTAAATTGAATGATACTTTTTAATAACACCCCTCGACAGTGCGTATGAAGATGTAATAAAATCGATGACATCTGCCGCAATTATTGGAATACATCCCACTGGACATAAGGCAATCCATGTGGTACCAACACGACAGATGTTCCACTCAATCAGCACAGTAGATTACAAATGTTCTTAATAGATATTTCGGTGGTCGTTGGATCGGTCAGTCTGGAAATACGAAATTGTCTGCTCGTTCCCCAGACTTAACGCATATGGACTTTTATATGTGGGGAATATTAAAGCAACAGACCTACAAAGACCCACTGACGACTCCCGAAGACATGAATGCCCGTATAACACGAATTGTATCTACGATAAGTCCAGATTAAATTCGACGTGGTGTATTGTCCGCTCAGAATAGCTTTACAGTATGTATTAGTGCACACGGTCACCAATTTGAACAGCTGACATCATAATAAAATAACAAAGGAAGTGAAGTGTAGTCTGAGGCTGGCGTTTGTTTCAACAAACGCCAGCTGTAGGACGGCGCTATGTCGGTCCATTGTTCCCTGCGGCGGCTCAGTTTGCATCGTCATTGTCCTTCAGCGGCCTTGAATGACCGGCAAGTGTAATATTATATATATTATATCTTCATACGCACTGTCGAGAGGTGTTATTAACAATTACCATCCAATTTAAAGTAACGGAGTCAACATTTGTATCTTGTTTACCTTTCCACATACAGGGAATTATTACTATCACTTTAATAGCGCCTTGAACCCAAACAACTTTTGTCTATAACATTTTCTTCTACCTCTGAAATTCGCGTAGTTATTCGGGTGGCCTGTCTTACGTGCCTCATCCTGTATAACTGAGTGCGCACGAATATGGTGCGTTGTCCTTATTGGTATAACTTCCTAGACTCGGTTAAGCTTTGTTAGCATGAGACGGACGAATCGCCTGAAAGTAGAACTTCAGCAGTTCTTCCGAAATGTTTGAAGTAACCGTGAATATAGTATATTGCACAACGTCGGTCGGCCATTAACGCTGATGCATACCTTCGCCGTTTGATACATTTACACTCAGAAGTTCGCACTTATAGATATGATAACAAAATATGTGTTTTTTATAAAAGGTTATGTCGTAACACCTGTTAGTGACAAAATATTCTTACTGAGTTTTATTACAATCCTTTCAGAGATTAAAAAGTTGTTATGGAGAGTAGGTGGACATACGTACAGAGACACATTTGGGTGACATTATAAGTCTATGTTTCCAAAGGAAAGCGGGTAGAAAAACGGAGAACAAAAATAAAATAATTTCAGCATTCACAAATGTTTACCTAATAGATTTAATTCGACATTAAGATATGGAACTACTTTCTCGTCGTCATTACAAACTTTACTGGGCACATATCAGTCAGTATGCCCGTTGTAATAAAGTTGTCGCAAAAATTTTTTACAGAATGCAAAAAAATTTATGTAATATACATAAAAGAAAGCATAGCAATAATAAGTTACGGAAGGGACCAATTACGATCCGTGCGATTCAAAGTGTTTCTAACAAAAAACATTTTTGCAATAAAAGACAAATAAACACTAAAGAACCACAATATGTACTTAATGCTCTCTCTGACTACGGATGGTTTCTTTCTCCCCACTGTGGCTTCGTACCGTGTATGACCTCCATGTGTAATCATTTTGTTAATATCATCTGCCGGAATAAGGTACCATTTAATTTGGGCAGATCTTATTAGATCTGGAAGATTTTCTGGAAGTTGAGGGCGTTTGAAAACTGCTGTTTTCAGCTTGTGCCAGGAATTTTAAAATGCTTAAGAGCGCTCTCTGTTGATCCCAAACGAACTACATATCTCCTACCACACAAACCGCCTTATCTCACAATATTCTTATCTTTTTGTGAGTTGTATATAAGCAGGTATGGTTAGTGATATTTTACAAGGGTTGGATCTAAAAGTGCATAACTAACTGTTAGCAGCCTGCGTCGTGAACGAGTGTCCTAACTAAACTGTTATCGCGCACAAATAGTCGCCCACTGCTCATCTCATCAACATCTCGAAGCTGACACGCCCATTCCTAGCACCGTGCCTCTCTTCTCTCCCCGGAGCTCGATATTCGGGGCCCAGAGCCTCCCGGACTCTTCCGGGGAGCGAAAGAGGGGGAAGGAAGCGTTGATTCCGGGCGGTCCATCTCCGCTGCGGTCCGCGTAAAATATTCACGGCGTTGTCACGTCCCGGAAATGGAATATCCTGGACACAATTCCAGAAAAAAGAAGGATGGGAAAATGTAAGTGAACTGCGCATGGCCCGGCGTTTCGCATGCATCATAAATCCCCGCTCGCATGCCATGTAGCAGACGCTATAGTATGTTCGCTGTATCTTCACACTTTTTGGAACGAACATTTGAAAAACCACCCCATGTGTCACGTACTTGAGACGTTTTCTAAATATGACATTTATCACAAGTGTATTGTGCTTGTGTTAACATAAAAAAAAACCCAATTTTTATTAAATTGGACTTCTACTTATATGTTATCTATAAATAATATTATATAATTTACAATTACTGTGAATAAAATGGGACGGCGTCCCATCTCTCGCCGCGCGCCTACACTAAGGAATACCCACGTATGCTGTTGCTAGTACGTGAACTATGTGGATGATCACCGTCGATGTGGACGAGGCTTACCTTGGTGTGAGCGCCCCGTCTGACTGCTGGTCTGCCCGGCCGACGTGTCCGGCAGGTGGGCTATAGTCATACTGGCGCGCCGGCCCGCTGTCGGGCTTGTTCGTTGCTTCACTCCCCTCTCCCCCACGACTAGGTGTCTCCAGGACTACTGGCGGCGCGAGCGCCTTGTGACGTCATCATGCAGCGCTCTATGAAGCATGACCGTTGGGGAATCTTCCAGAACGGGGCGCAGAATAAATAAAATGCTGGTGTTCGCCTTTTTGAGGGACTTTTAAGGAGACTTAGAGAGGGACTCGATAAGAACGAAAACCTGTTCCTTGTGTGTGTGTGTGTGTGTGTGTGTGTGGGGGGGGGGGCTGCTAATATGGTTTCATAAAGTTATGTTTTGCCCTACAGGGTTTTGTAATTACAGTTAAAATACCTAAGTTTTGAGGGGATCGTTGGTTTGTTCAAGTGGTTTTATTACACATTTTTTGGATTTACCTTTCGGGGCTTTGGAAATAAATTTTGTATTTGTTTCATTGCCGTTGGTAGTCTGTTTGCGCCTGTTTTCAAGAATCTTTAAAAATATAATTTATATAAAGTTTTCCTTTTCTCACACTTGATAAACCCAAATTAACATACTTTTTGAATCACACTACGGTTGGGGGTCTCTATTTGTGTTGGAAAATAAATTCAAGCTGGTGGATAATAAAGACTGTATTCATGTGTTGGCAAGCTACCGTCACAAAAAACTGAGATAAAATGGGTATGTTGGCAATACAGTTCTCATTCTAAATATTATTACAAGTGCGCACTTCTGTGGTGCGGTGTAATTTTTTTTACTCGGTTAAGATTTGGTTGCATGAGGCGGAGGGATATCCTGGAATTAGACATTTAGCAGGACATTAGGCCAATTGATAGTAACCGTGAGTGGATTATAAACTGTAGGTTCTTAAATCATAATTTTTTTCCTTCGAATTCTCTAAGCGCAATCGACATCGTAGATCATATTTTTATCAAGCTGGTAAAGGAGAAGGTCTGGAAAGTTTCGCAAATAAATTTGAGGATAAGCTAAACTTCAAACTTACTTAATAACTACTGTGCGAAGAATTTGGCAGCTTGATCACATTTTACAGGGATGCCTCCGAAAATATCCGCATTCAACAACAAATAAACTAGAAAACAAAGAACAAATTACGTGATACATGATCATAAAATTGGCTGCATGTTGAAACAGGAGCCAATGAACTAATAACTGATGTTCAATTATAGAGACTGTAGATTTGAGTCTAGTTAAAAAGTTTTTGAACTTGGGGAAATTTTCTTGTCGCTAGTAATACAATAAATTGAACAATGCTATTTTTGACTATTTAAATATATTTTAAGGCATTTATTGTAATAAAAAAATTTGAGTATACAGATTAAACATTTTTGTTACTTGCTACATGTTAACTATTGAGAATATGCATACAAATTACATGGCAGAATTAGCTTTGTTTTCTTTGAGGTAATCTGCTTTATTGGAATTTCTAAACTGGAAAAATATTTTTTGTATTTTCAGAACAGTATCCTGTAAAATTAATCAAAGTGAATTGAACTAAATTGATGAAAAGTGAGTCAATGCTTTCAGGTACAAAATAATGTACAAATTCAGCTATATTTGAATCGTCCCGGCAAGGATAAGTACTAAAATAAACCCTACCGTTTTTTTTGCAAGAGGTGCAGAATAACTTAGTTCATAATGATTGAAATGCCACTATGTTTCAAACAGCTGAGTTAGATTTAGCATGTAAAAATCGATTTTAAATGCAAACATCTCTTCAGCCGATTAAAACACTGGAACGCCTCTTAAATGCGGAACAATTTAAAATAAAAAAAGGTACTATGTCAAAAATTTGGAATCATCTCAATAAGTGTACTTTAAATTACGTAAAAAAGTGTTACGGCTTATATCCACAATTACAAGCTTCGTAGAGCCAATCAGCGAGCGGGTACACTAACATCAAAGGAACCGCCACGCTGTTTCGCATCAGTGAGTTAAGAGATTTGGGCGGCTTTCAACAGCGCGGTCTTGAGAGCTGATGAGGGTGAAGCGAGTTGAGAATGAAGCAGCGCTGGAATGAAAGGGCAGGTAAAACGGGAGATCGCCAAGAAAACCCGCCGAGCAGCGGCAACGTTCTGCACGATTTCCACTTGAGAAAATCCGGAGTGAACTGGCCGGGGATTGAACCCGGTTTGTCCTTGTGGAAGGCGAGCAGTCTAACCGCTCAGCCACCGTGGCCCCACTTCACCTCAGTGTATTCATTAGCTCTGTGAAGACAGGTTGTAACCTGACTTGGCGATCTGTGGGCGAGTGTCCACCCGCTAGAGACCTGAAAAAATCTCGGTTTCATTTCGGGACAAGCTAGAATTCAAAACCTCGTACAATTGTATTGCTTATTCTATTGGCCCACCCGTTAGTTTACATCTCCTGGACAACACTGAGCCAATAACAAACACACAATAAATTGCAAACCGAATCGCCGTGCTCCGCTAATACAACAAGCAATCAATGAACGGTGATACTTGCATGATTTTACGTACGACAATCGAGTATAGCCTACAGGTCATTCAACTCGCAAATTTTTCCGGTCTCTTACCACCCGCTAGTATGTGGCAACGTGCTTTGGTCCTATCTTATATTCCTGTCTTCTGTCCCTTGATTAGGAATTGAAAATATATCTGCGAGACTTAATGCAGTCATTCTGTGATATAAACTCGAGGAATTGTTAATTGCAAACTGATATGCAAGGAGTCATGGAATAACAGTATGTAAAGGTAACGATTGTTAACGGCAAAGCGAGTACTTTTGAAATCAACCTTTGAACAACATCACTGTCCCTACCTGCATATATTGTAACGGAAACATTGACTGGCTTGAGCCCAGTAAAGTTGGTAACGGCGTAAAGAAAGCAATCTAAGTCTTAACGCTGAATTAAATGTGTTACTAGTTAGACATTCGCGANTAACGCTGAATTAAATGTGTTACTAGTTAGACATTCGCGAATATTGAATTTATTTATTTTGCTTTCTGCCTTTATAACGCATATAAGTGTAAGAATTTGCAAAATTTTGTAATTTATATTTGTTTATAACTTTACAGTTTTACTTGCTCGAAGAATGAATAAAGTGGTAATTTCCATGGCAATTTTAATATAACATGTGGCGGAAGAATACACAATACACATACAAGCAGAGCTTATGGTGGCCGCCGAACGGTGTGCACAGCTCCAGCAGAAAACGTTTTATTGAAAAACCGTCCTACGTGACTGAGTGATGCCTGCTTATGAATAGCATTTAAGAAATGTTACGCGTCTGTATATGTTTTTCAGTTCCCTACGTTACTTTCTAAAGCATGTTTTTGTGATAGTGAAAAAGGCTCAAACGGGCGTTTTCACGGTCATTTTTAAGCGTGAACATACCGGTACAAATTATTAAAAAAGGAACAGCGAGACGTGCATCAAACCTTTATTATTATTATTACGTCATAAAATGGTGGGGTCTACGCCGAAAGTTTCATAGAGGCGCGTTATCGTCAGCAAGACTGCGCGCCAGTTCAGTGCTACGTGCGTAGAGGCGATGAAAGTGTTGATGCGTATGTCTCGGTCACCCCTAGTGTTCCCACGCTTTTTGGCCGCTCCCACGTTTTTAGGCCTCATACGTTCAAAATTACACCAACCAGGCGGCCACCTTAAGCAGAGCTGCCAAAAGTGCTCAGTTCGCCGTGAACATCCTGTAGTTATCGGTGTCGCTCCAGTGGCGTTACGTCTGGGAAGTACCTAGGCAAGTATCAGTCGTGCTCTGACATCACGTGAGTGAGTGCGTGCTGGTCATGACATGGTGTTGCAGCCCTACATTGACTTCTCATACCGCCACAATGACGGGATAATCAAGCAGGATAATGCACCGTGTCGTCGGCAATATTGTCCATTATTGGATCACGGAGCATTCTGGAGAGTTCGAACGACTGCCGTGGCCACCTCATTCGCCCGATGTGAACCTCGTCAAGCTCATGTGTGACGTGGTGGAAAGGTCAAATCACACCCAACATATAGCACCTACAAATAACAGTAAGCTGTGATTAGATAGCCAGACGGCGTTGATCAGCATCTCTCCACGTGTGTTTCGTCCACTTGTGGAACTGATGCCACGACGAGTTGCTGTACTCCGCCGGGCTAGACGAGGGCTTACACGATACTAGACCCGATGCTCAGACCTCTGGAATGTCAGTGTATGAAGAGTAGGGAAGTAAAAATAGTAACGAAATCAACCTTATGGTCATTTACGTATGGCGATGTCCCTTCCGCATCTTGTTGATTAAAATGTACTTGTTGTAGATAATAACACGGTATTATATAAGTGAAGAAATGAAATAACTTTATATACGCGTTATTTTTCAAATGCGAGCAAGTCACGAATTACATTCAGATAAAAGCGTCAATGTTTTAAAGAGGTTACACACGTTATGTTTTCACGCATTTCCCTTACAGAAATGCTCATAACAGCGTAGTACCATAATAAAAATATTCCACTTACCCACCGATCTGGTTTATAACCTCAGTAAAGGCTTAGTTTTGGAGTGAAATAACAGTTGCTGCCATATCTTACAGTTTCGTTCCAAGCTTATGGCACGTGCTTAGAATCCGTTTAATTACGAAAAATACATAAGGCATAACACATTCTTTGAGAGCATAATCCTTTTTGGGTCATTAATCTAAAATAATATAATACAGAGCCAGGCATTTTAAATTGCTCAGTGAAAAAGAGGACCAGTTTTTAAATGGCAAATAATTTTTCTTAGTCGCAAGTGTCTTTATGTTCAAAGACCACAGAATATTTTAACTACAGGACAGAGTGTTTCCGGCTTTGTGCAAAGTTTTACAAAATTTCGTGTTAATGTTACAATAATCCGGTTAAACCTAGTGTAGGCCTATATAATTGCGTGAGTAACGGAATGGCATGGCAGGGGAAGAGTGTTTATTTAACCAGTACTGTGCTATGCGGGGCCCAGATTCCAATCATATTTCCTGAATGTAGGTAACTGATTCGCAAACCTCACTAATGGTTTAAGGTTTGTTCATATTACTTCAGCTAAACACGAAGCACACAGCTTACTGGTTGTCACAAAGTAACAAGTGGTGGAGAGGTTTGGGTCGCTATTAACAACGAAGCGAGCATGCATGGAACAACTCCGAGAGGCCAGAGCGTGGGGTAACGGAAGATCTCCTATGAAAAAAACCCGCTGACCAGCGGCATCGTCCGGCACGATTCCCACGTGCTTCGAAACAAGTGTTGTGTCGAACTAAGTACAGCACTCACTAAATTTTTTTTGTTTACATATCGTTTGAAACCTTAAATTAAAAATAGTCCTGTGGGTTCGCTGCTGTTGTGAAGGTATTTTAAAATAATTTTTAAACTACGAAATAGAAAGCGCAACAAAGTACTTGATTAAAAGTTCTGCTACGACGAACCAAGGACTAGACCAAATTATCGACCAGTTGCTATAGTAACTACCGGTTGTAATAGGCACTCAGAACGTAATTACAATTACTGCATTCGAATATGCAGCAGGCAAACACGAGGCTTGTGTACCTTTTGTTATCGCAACCCCCCGACTGCGTGGTTCGCGAGGCGAATTTCCGCGTGAATGGTTCGAGGGGTAACTCACGGCGGTTCGACGAATAGGTCATTAGGCCGGTTCCGGCAGCGGATGATGAGCGCTATTGAGTCGCTGCGTCGACAAACCCGCGCTGGAGGCGACATTTCATTGACTTCCGCTGCATGATCCTGGAAAACACAGTCTGCGTTTTCTCTCAGTCTGGAAAATCCCGAGGACTGAGTTACAGCGAAACGTAATGATACCCTGTAATTTTTTTTTGTAAATTTTACTGAGAAATGTTTTGAACATTTACAAGAATTTGTAAAAGTACAATTATATAATATTTAAAATATCTCCTTTCTGTTGTCAGAAGAGCTGTAATTGAAATCGACCTGGAATTTTTTTTTGTAATAACCAGGAATCACCTTAAGTTGCGAAGTCATAATTACAAACTATTATATTCTGTAGTAATTATTTCACTTAAAACAAATGGAAGTTTTTTTTGAATGACGTACTATTGACTAATAAAGAAAAGAGGGACAGGAAAATGTTTTATTTTAACACTCTTTGAGTAAAAAAATTTTATGGCTGTTTATTTTCTTTTCCTAGTAAACATAACCTCATGCGACTACGCTGCTATGCTTATTTACCCTGCCAGAAATTTCAGTAACCTATCAAACAAACTGTAATGATAATTTGACGGTTTGCAATGCCAGCAACTATGATGCTGAAGTAATGATTATAAACTCCAACTGAGTTCATTAATTGCCTAAAATCATCGTATATTATAAAAGTACCTACAATAATAGCATTATCACGACCTGAACCACTGGAAAGTGAATTTAACGTGTGATAAAGGGCTTGCGAGTATTTGTATATGATGTAGGTTCGAATCTCGGGTTTCGTCCATTTGTTGTGAACACAATACAAAATAATATATTCCTAATATATTATTAATCCATTACAGTTGTTCCCGAGAGCATAATTATAATAATATTGTTTCAATTTCTGGATAATTTATGTAGAAATATAACCCATAATATATGCTTTAAAAAGTAAACAAAAACGTTTGTAGCACTTAAACAATATTTTAGTACCTGGTTGCCAAAACCAGGTTTCTCAAAAGTACCAAAATATTGTACAGTTGAATTTAAATTTATGTACTAATGGTTTACAGTTGACTGAACCATTATTAACACTAAGTTACTTTTGTCTTTAAACGCGATATGTCTCGAATTATATACGAGTTGAAGTGATACAAACGTTTTTTTCTTTCTTTCTCTGTGCTGTTCTTGCGTCGAGCGTGCTTCTTACAAGTGACAAACAACGAACCGAACGATCTCTGATGCTAGCATTAATCATTCACGAACGAGAGGTGTAAAAGCATCAACGAATCACATTCCTCATAAGGAGCACCACCCAGAATACCAGGCACTGATTCCTTCTTACGTACAGTGCCAACCACAAGTGCCCGTAATTTGCAACTTGTCCTCGATCATGCAGTCAAGTAGAAAACTGTTATATCACTGGCCGGCGGGTGTAAGGTCAGATATAGAACTTATCAAAATTTTTTAAGGAAATACTGATCAAGAAAAAATGGTCAACTAAGTTTATTTGACTACATCTAATGTGCTTTGTATCTAGGTGTCAATATTTACAAATCTTGAAGTCTGTAATTAATAAATTAGGTAACTGTAATAATAAAATAACATCATGACGTAAATGTAATTGCAAATAGAATCAATGAAAGCATTGCCAGAACATCTTAAAATTTGATAGTAAAATTTTATTGTCTTTGCGGATATGCATATATGATGTTTCGTAACAAGTATTTGCTGGAAACCGACCTATGGCTGAACTGTTTTTGGGTAATTGAATAATACATTTTAGTTCTTCAGTCATAATCATTAACTTTTTTCATAGGAAGGGTATATATTATCAGAGATGTACACCAGAAAAGATCAATCTGCTTCAGTTAGTGTCTTCCTCGAAGATTATCGTCCATACGCAAGCTGTACTACGTCTTATTTATGAATGGTTGTTGCGTATGACAATGTTCAACAAGTTAACATTTCTCTGGTTGATAAAAACGAGTAAGTTAGGGTTTGACTATTCTACAGTTCTGACCGAAATTTTACGCATTTTGCAAAACAAGCACTCGCATATTCTTCCACCTCGTGCAAACCAAACTAAACCAAGTCTATAAAATTACGTCAAAGAGACTGATCAACGCGTTCGTGCGCACTCACTTTAATAATATTTGGAATAACAACTATTTATTACAATGCATTACCAATACACCTATTCATACAAATTATAAATTTAATATTATATATATTGATGAATTATAAGTATATTGTTAATTTAACACAAATATGGTGTTTTTATGATAACAGAAGTATAAAACACTTGTGGTATATAAAACATTGAAGCACACATATGGGGTGTTTTTTCCAAGGTTTGATTTAAAAGTGTGAAGAAACTGCTTATAGGCTATAATCTCCAATTACACAAAACAAATGTTTTTAAAGAATAATTTAAAATGGCGTATTTTTAATATAAAAATACCTTTGTAGATTTGTTTGGAAGGTCATATGAACGTCCCCCGGTGTAATGCCAGAAGGTTTATCAGGGGATGACTTAATATACTAACTTATGACCTAACTTAAACTATCACCCATGCCTTACCCATGATTCGAACCCAGAACCACTCGCACCCTAGACAGGCGGCACACCAATCGACACGGGAGATCGGCTATTTCCGAAAGTAAAAAAAAAACTGGGTAGATTAAGAAAAGAGTTTGAGCAATTGAGTGATTGAAGTTATCAATGCACAACACAGGAATTAAGGTAGCAAATTTCACATAACCAGTAGCTGCCAGAAACTGTAACTTATCACAGATTATAAAATATAAAACGACAGTACCAACAAGGGCTGAAGAATAACGACACATTGTTGCATCTTTACACAACAGTTATTTCAAAAAGCTAGCACCACCTGAATAATTAACAATTTTAGTACAATCATATTTGACAAGAAGGTAATATGAAATTATTCAGCCTGCCAATACGAACATATATCCGTGTAACTCGCTAGTACAAAAGGCAAAAAAGTAGTGTTAACTCCGAGAAGAGTCTATGACTCTAACATAAATCATTGCTGAAGTTAACCTACAGGATCTGTTGGATCCCACGATTTCATAGTTATAATATGTGGATGAAGTACCAGAAGCTACAACAGAAGAAGGAAAATCAACTTTAGAATTATTATCGAAATGGGGGTGAATTTAAGCAGAAATTTGAGAAGTACGCAGATAATGACGCAGGTTTTGGGAGCACCAATGACGTGAATTCCCGAAGGCGATTCTTCACAGATACCGAGAATATTTAACGAATAACGAGAATGGGTGTACGTCTCATGAAATTCAGTCATATTAGAGACCGTATCAAGCGGACACAGCGTTGATGTGGAAAAATCTTCAATTAACATAGAAAATAACGCGAAACTGTATTTCAAGTTATATTGCTAGCACCCAATGTTACCTACAGTTCATACAATCTTGACTTCTGGTGTCATAGTTATTCATCACTCAATATTGCCTATCAACAAACTCTCAGAATAGGCGGCTGAAACTAGAAATAAGCATTTCATTGTATAAAGGCAAACGTTTACACAAAGGTTTCCCAAGAACTGTGCAGCAAACATTTATCGAACAGGTTTTTGCTCAGTGCTGGTCAACTTCTGAGTAGCGTTGTAATAAAACCCAATGAGCCTTTCAGCTCTGAACTGACTAGCAAAATGTTGCAATAGGCTCTGATACAGTACAAGACTTGATGGAATGTGTCAATTTAGGAAGGAGATTCCTTACTAGTAATTAAATTGAAAATCTTCCATGGGGTTTTCAATAATGTCAAAATTGTTCCAGTTATGCGCCCAGGCATATCGAATAAACTGTTACATTTCCTTACCAATACCAGAAAATTTTAGAGTTCAAGCAACAAATATGTTAAAAGTGTAAATGAAATTGAATATGTTACACCTTTGGGAATTTGATAGTAATATCATTCCTTATTTTTTACCTAACGAAGGTTTAACATCCTTTATTGGCCTTTAATTTTGAAACTCTCTGCTGCCTGTTAAAAATTCGTTATGATAAAGTTATCAGGATAAGATATTTAATAGAGATAATTTGTCCGGACAATCTCAGATATTATTATGCTGATGTTAAAATGTGTGCATAATTATGCGTGAGTTGTATGCAAAGCAGGTTTAAGAGATCTGTATTTTTTTTTGATTTACTGAAAAATTAGTTACTTAATATTAAGTCATTTCTGGAATATCGGAAGTAACATTCTTTTAAATTAAATTTCAGGGGATTATAGCTGATAAGAAATTTGATCAAATAAGCCAAAATACACTTTCGACTTAATTTATCTTAAGGAATCTCTTACCTAAATGAACACACGTACATGACTGGTCCTGTATATTTGGTCCTAGAGGTGCCTTTCTATAACTGTTTGCCCAGGCGGAAAATCAACGATCAATTTTGATTTGTTGCCGAGGCACCAATGAGAAAAGGCATAGCAAGAGACAAGATACAAGATTTCCGAAAGCCAGTTAGCCAATAAAATTCGTAAACATTAGAACGGAGCAAATCAGAATCAACATCTGCAGACAATCCACGAACACATTGAGAAAAATAATATCGTTTGAGGAACCATTTAGACTGTTAAAATCGTGACAACAGTCTGATGGGTTCAGGCACCATCTAAATATTAACATAGTTATACAAACAGAACTGTCTGTTCTATTCCTCTCTGGGATTGTATTTGCTACTGTACATATGGCTGCTACAGCTGAGAATTGCATTCCTACCGCAAAACAAGTAGTACCTCCAACAGAACAACTTCAATAATATGGGGATTGTTCCCGCAAGAACTAGATTTTCAATAACCTACCATAATATTATGTAACTCCTAACCTAAAATCCTATTACAGAACATCTCAGTACTAGCAACATAACGCTTTGATAGATTATTACCATTTTAATTATTGTGGGTACAATCCAAATATTGTTTAAGTTGTTCTATTGGAAGTACTACATGTTTAGTAGTAGGAACGCAGTGTTCTGTTGTACCAACTTAATGTACAGTAGCAGATACAATCACAGATAGGAGTACAACGAACACTTATGTTGGTATCACTCTCTATGTTAACAATATTTATACGGTACCTACAGCCCATCAGGCGTATGTCCCTATTATATAGGCGACACACAGTTTGTTGAACACTTTTTAAAACAACCTATGAAGAAGGTCATTGCCTCTATCAACATATATTTTTACGTTCACACTGACTGGCGCGCGTCCGGTGAAGTTGGTAATGGCTGAGGGAAAATAGTTATTTGTCAGGAACGTTGAATTAACAGTGTTAGGCAAACATCTACGAACACCGAAATTATTACTTTTTCATTCTGTTTTTTATGCATCCAAGCGTTAGGATGAACATACTTGTAAAGTATTTACTTTTGTATTAATTTCACAGTTTCACAGGACCGACGCATGAATAAAGTGATCAGGTACAAGACAATGTTAATTACACATATATGGCGGAAGAATGCACAATGTGCATACAAGTTTATCTTAAGCAGGGCTTTTAAAAGTGCTCAGATTACTCCGGTCAGACTATACAGGTCCAGATGGTTCCTAAAACCATATTTACTTTTCTCAGTGCAAATGTTTTTACAGACACTATCGCCAAGCCACGGAATAGGTAAGTATATACAAGATAAATGGCGTAGATGGACGACACTCTGAAAAGGGCTTTCCTTCTGACTGACTGCTGGGTACTGTGAAGTGTTCCTATTGGCTGGGCTGAGGGACGACAAGTAAGTTACCGGGCGCTGATTGGCGGATGGCCGTTCCAATATATCTGCTGGCCAGTGACGCCATTTTGCGGACAAGTGCTGCGGTATTTAACTGTATTAGCTGTTTTTTCACATCTGCATTTTTAATTACTCAGTGACCTAACCATGCTCTTTTCTATTTACTTTGCTCTTACTAGCCCTGAATATAATGAGTACTTATTTCTTGAGCGTGTTCCCTGGTTCTGCCCCCGTGTGTGTGTTTGTATCACTGCGGCGAGGTACATAAGTAAGACTTCGCTAATGGAGTACTTTTGAAATCAGCATTTAGAAATTTCACAGTCCCTAACTACAAATATTTTATTAGATACTCCGAATGGCATGTTCCTAATAAGCTCGGTAACGTAATGGAAAAAGAATTTCCTTGTTATTAAATCGCGTTAAAATTATAAAGTTTACATTATACAGGTAGCGGCAGAAATAACTCCCGAATTTGAACGGCTAATAAAAAATACACAAACGATTCTAGTCAAAATTTTATTAAACCATCTAAAAGAATTATGTTTGCCATTTAGTTTCATTTAATTTTTTTCATTTTCACTTAATCTTTAAACATAATATTTGTTTAATTTTCACTTAATCTTTAAAAATAATTTTTTTTTAAATTGACACTTAATTTTTTAACATAATCTGTTTTTTAATTTTCACTTTTTTGAAATAATCTCACTTAAATGCCAACCGTCACATATCTGAAGCCTCATTCTGAAATTACGTATTACTCTTCTCGTCATCTCTTGTGGAATTTCCGCGATTTCGTGTCGGATAGCAACTTTGAGTTCATCGATTGTCGTCGGTTTGTTTTTGTAGACTCTACTCTTCAGGTAACCCCAGAGAAAGAAGTCACAGGCGGTAAGATCGGGTGAACGAGCTGGCCACGGGATGTCGCCTCGCAGTGAGATTAAACGCCCTGGACACATTTGTCTTAGGACTGCCGTAGATTCTCTTGCTGTGTGAGCGGTGGCACCATCCTGTTGAAACCATACAGCAGGATTTACACGTTCATTCAGTTTCGGCTCCAGGAAGTTGTGTAGCATCTCTACGTAACGATGAGACGTTACTGTAACTGTTCGTCCTTACTCCTCAACAAAATACGGGCCTATTATTCCAAAGTCTGCTACAGCACACCAAACAGTGACACGTTGGCTATGGAGAGGTCGCTCACGAAGTTGCCGAGGATTATTTTCTGCCCAATATCGAAAATTCTGTTTGTTGACGAATCCTGATAAATGAAAATGTGGTTCGTCACTTGAGAGCACAACTGCGTCTGTTGGAAAGTTTTCCAGGATAGCCTGTCAAGATGCAATACGGTTGGCCCAATCACGTTCACTAAGTTCCTGCACAACCATGATTTTGTACGGATGAAAGTGGAGGTCTTGGTGTAAAATTCTTCTCACACTACGATCAGATATTCCCAAGCTGGCAGCGTGCCTACGGGCTGGACGTCTTGGAGATTTGGTAACTGCTTGTTGGAGTAATTGAACGTTCTGTGGAGTTCGAGCGCTGCGAGGTCTACCTGGCGGTGCATTTTTTAAAGCCGAACCTGTGACTCTAAAATTTTTAACCCACAATATAACGGTTTTCCTGTCAGGGACTGCACCGTGCCGACCTATTCCGAAGCACGTACGAAATAATCTCTGCGTTGTGATTACAGAATCGCCATTTTTAAAATAGGTTTCAAGGACGAACGCACAATGTTCACCGCTCCTTGCCATGGTGACGACTGAAATGGCAGCAGTGGTGCTGCACTATGACACAACCCCGGGCCGCCTACCACCACTAGCGCCGAACCCATGATGGTGGCAAATTCGGGAGTTATTTCTGCCGCTCCCCGTATTATGGACGCTTAATTAACGAAGATATTGCTTGTATAATATTCGTATAAATAAAGTTTGACATGATAGTATAATATGTAATTTGATAACTATTTTACAGATACAGTTAACTGATGCGTGTCTAAAGTAACCAGGCATTTCTGTGTGTTCGTTTTCCTTCACAGTTGCCGCTAGAGAGAGAGAGAGCTACATTCTGATTTCACCAAAGGAACTAGTGTCAAAAAGCGGAGAGAGAATTCACAGCAACTTTGCCACTCGTGTTAAAACTATTTACATTCAATGCGGGGACTTGGCGAAGTTGCAATCATGCGCCGCTGATGCTGCTGCACCGCCAGTATTCAATTTCCTGCCCCTGGTGCCATCCATAATGCAACCCTCGGCACGCTGGTGCTAGTTCGGTTGGAAGGGTTGCATACTTCACGGAGCCCCAGGCGTGACTGCGAGACACGCCGCGATATAACGCATGCATATAAACACGCGACCGCGGCGTCTGGCGGGGCAGGCACCGTCTCTGAATATGAAATGCCGGTTTACACAGCGCAGTGCTTAGCGAGTTGCCAGCCCGCCCTACGTGCCTGCGTTCGGAGATGAACCTGCGGGCGGAGGATGTGACGACGCTCGCTTTGTTTACAAACAAATTTCGTGAGAAGAAAATTTAATTTAAATTAAGTAACCAACTCCACAGTAAACAAATGCGGTTTTCTTTTAACATTAATCATATTATTAACAAAACAAAGAGAAAAATTTATTTGGAGACGTTTATAAAGTTTTTTATTATAATATGTGTGATTCTATTGTATAAATAAAATTCCTCAATACATGTCGGTATAAAGTTACGGAAAATTTACATGTTATTAATTTTTAAACAACTGGAATTTCATTATTCATAGTTTGTTTTGAGATTTCAGTAAAAGCTTTCTAACAAATTTGTTATTTATATACTAAATATTGTTTGGTTGTAACAGGTTTTAATTTATTCAGCTAAAATAAAACGACAAGTACTGGAAAGTATCCAAAGGGATTTCTGTTTGTATTAATGGAATTATTATAATATAAAATTATTGTCAATAAATAAAATGCAACAAATGGCATGTGGTATCGAAACGTAAAAATTATTTTATATTTATTTTCAAAAAATTCATGTAAAAAAAAAACAAAAGTTTGATACATTTTTTGTGAATGCTCACATCATCTCAGGGAAAAAAATTAAAAATAATAAAGTAAAACAATGCGCTTTACTTTGTGCCATGACTCAAGAATATTTATAATTTTTTTAATCAGTTTTAATACTTGTGAGAATATTTTTGTTTCCCTTAGTTTCAAGGTCTGTCAGCTCAAGCATATTTACTTGACCTCGTTTGGTTAAGTACTGACGTGAGTATCGCTTTACATAAACTAGAGAATTGTTTCCTTACATAAAATACAAGGGCACACATCATTCACACGTAATATAATGCGTTTGTATTGATACTACCACTGAAAAATCACTTTGAATACTATTAATATTTAATTTCGTTTCGGTATTGTGTCCGTATAAAATTTAAAAATTTTGTTTTATAAAATTTATAGCAAGTTTTATATGCCCATTTAGTGAGATAGTATAAAATATTATTTTTGTTTCCTTAATGGCTTTTGTGTTTATTTCAACTGTAAGAGAGGTTTCAGAATGTTAGATGCAATCTGGCAGATCATATTTTAAATGAGTAAATGTGATTACGTTCGATACGGTTCAATAGATGGCTAGTATCGATTCTTTACGGAGCGTTCTCAGTTGTTATTAATAGTTACGCTCCGAGGAGTGTCTGCATTTGACAGCATTTGTCATCTTTCAGTCAGATAGTTGGAGTCTAAAGAATAACATATCAGTCAACTCTGCGAGTAGTAGGTTTTAAACCAGTTTATAATCTTAACAGGTTTTAGTCATAAGTGATTCTAATTTTTTCAATTGAACTATTAACACATTTTAGTAAGATCTTATTCTTACAACGTATATTTTAATTCAATAAAATGTAAAAAATTCAAACTTTTTAATTNCAAACTTTCTAATTGCAAATTTATCTTGTAAATACATTTTTCTTCGTGATGTTAACGTCAAAAGTTCAGTTATGTACACTAAAACTGTTGAGAAACTAATATTCATTTTCTTTAAATGAAACCGGTAACATATAGTATTTTCTATCCTTATTCGTATAAACTGTATGATGTAGAAAAGTATATATTACGCAAGGACTCAACATGTATAACATGAATCAAGAGTACAAAAAATTATCCACACTTAAATTTCGGTGTTTAGTAAATTAAATGATTCCGGACATGGCGAGGAAAAGGAAGAAATCATGATTATGTCATATAATTAAAAATTAAATTTTGAGTTTCTAATTTATAACATGGATTCCTAATTTTATGGCCGGACAAAAAGAATTTCATGCATTCTAAGGCTTAACTTTCTCGAACAGAATCATCTTACTTAAAAAACAAAAATGTTTTTGTTTGGTTCTGTTCTTTAAGTTTCTATAATATTTGGAGGCGAGCATGCTACCATGGACAATTGAGTAAATGTGTAATTAATTAGCACACTGAAATTAAAACCTTTGGATTTTTGTAGTAAAAGAGAAGGAAATTCTGATGTAGGGCATAGCCAATCAGAAGTTGCCTATGGAGAGAGTAGGGGTAGGAAACAAAGCACGCATGCATGAAAAACAGGAAATAAATTTTATTTCCAGATTAATTTCCGGGAACAGTGAGAGAGTTAAATTAAAATTTAGCATTTCATTAGAACAATTGACCCTGTTTGTCATTAAACAAACTGAAATTCATATCGGGTAGGTTTTGTTGTTCTGGAATACTCAAGTTTCGTTTTCTCAGAAGCTTGAAATCATGTTATTTTCCCAAGAATTATGTGGCGACTTGCTGGGTATACTTAATGAACGTTGGCATAGCGTAAGTAACTTAATGAACGTAATATATGTTGGGATAGTGTAAATAAAGTAATAATTAATGAATTGAATAATTTGGTTAAACACTTTAAAAACTTTCTGACTCTCTTGGTATACTCAATAAGCTAATTTATATGCTTATCAGATAGTCAACACCCAGTAATTAAAAAAACTTCGTGAAATTAATTTAAAATTAAGTAGTTTTGCAATTAAATATTACCTTTTTATTACAATTAGTAACTTTTTAAAACCCCACGATTTTCCCATAATCCTCACGAGAGACGAATTGCGCAGAACAGTTAGACTGGCCTGGAAATTCGCGGAGAATTTTTTTGTGTGTTCCACGTTACTTTCCGTTCTCGTAATTCTACTTCTGCTATTTTCTTATCCAACTTTATCCGCTTATTCTTTCCAGATAAAGAATTCCTTCTTTGTGTTCGCCCCTTCATATGGATTTGCTCTCAAGACGTCTTTCCCGCGCTCTTTCTCTCTTCTTTTGCCTGGAAGAATCTTCCAAGAGGACGGCAGACCCAGTCAGAACCTGCAAGTGGTTGGGCTTCACGACCTGCGGGGAAGAACGACATAACGACCTCTCCTCGCTATCTCCCAGTGAAACATTTCAGTTCACTCGCCGAAATACTAAATTATTTAAAGTCCAGCCTCCCTCGAGGTATTGAACAATTTGATACTCTCGCGTATTTAAACTGTAAATAAGAAAAAAGAAAACAAATTCGGTAGCACGATTAATTATCTTTAGCTATTTATTTACTTTACCTTACAGTAGAGACGAAACATCAGAAGTGCCAAACATAGTTACGTTGCACTACGGAAAATATTAATTTAGCGTAAATTATTTTGTTATTATTATTTTTACTAGTTACAACAAAATTGCACATAAGAATTTAAAATGTTGAAATAATACAAGATAAAGAAAATAGCCTTGTGTGTGGATTCATATAAATCTTTCTTTCTTAAGTTTAATTTAGCAAAAAATAAAGTACTTCGATATAGCAAGTCAAAACTGTGCTTGACTACAAACGAGTTAGTTGTTCTTTCACAGTTGACTGTCCTGTTAAAAATCAACAACAAAAACGAAACAACAAAAAATTAGAAAATATTTTCAACATTTTAAATTTTGATAAAAAAAAAACAAGATATTTTTTTTTAACACACTGATTCAATTACAGATGTCAGGATAGATAATTATGGACATTAGGAACTACCTAATCCAGCAAAGATTATGGCCATATATAAATTACAATGATTATAAGATTCAGTTACACTGTTATCATTAGGTTTCAAAAACATTAAGAAGAGTTCTGTATTGATGGTTTTTGATTGCTGTCCATTTCAAATTGATTCATTGTTATTTCCAATACGAAACTGTAATTTCAGTTATTTTACGGATTTAATAGTTATATTTAAAATCTGATAGTTAATTACCCTACTCTGGTTGCGGTTCTCAAATACCTTTCTCTGGTTCATAAGTGTAAAGTAGCACTATACTAAAAGTATAGTGCACATACCTAACGTTGGATAGCAAATTACCAGCAGGACTCTTAATGGTTACGTTTATTTTTCTAAAATAAAATTATGTCTAGTATGTTTAATTCCAGTAGGAATTTAATAACTGGATTTTCTGTTAGTATTGTACTAATAAGTCACTGTAAGTGCTTTAGAATACGCTTTACCAGACTATTTTTCGTTTAGCAATATAGGCTACTGCATTTCCGGTGGCAATCAATGATGTAAAATGGTGGCGCGTACAAAAGTTAGATACGTGGAACGTTCCAGTTGTTCGCGATTTCGGTTAATGGCATTCGCGTGATTAGAACCACTAAATATGATATTTATAGAAAAGATGTGAAATAAAAAATAATTCTATACGTTAGTGATTCTAAACACGAAGTAGTGAACGTGTGGATTATCAGTAATTGAAATATATTAAATAAACTGCATTTGATTGTTTCGTTACTAGCGAATTAAGAACTTAGTACCGTGAAGAAGTTGTTGTATGATGCTTCGGAATTCCGTGAATATCAATAAGGCTTTCTGTTTTTTGCAAAAAAAAAAAAAAGAATACACGCAGACCTGACTTAGTATCCTGTATTCATACTTGAAGTTTTATTCAATTATTGACAAGGACAGTTAGAATTAAGTTACTCCGATACTGAACATTTGTGTTTCATGGCCAGAGAAAGCAAAACGCATAACAACTGAAATTATCTAACGACAATACATATGTATCACCAATAGATAAATTAATTTCAGGCAGAATATTTTCTGTTCTCTGACACTGATTTCCTGTGATGAATTTTTCACTATACGTCACTAATCTGGATCCATTTGCACTGTTTCAGTTTCCAAAATTTCCGAAATATGTGACCTTAAATTCTGAAGATTTTGGTGCAAGTACTGAAGTACTACAGTCGAAGGTTCGCTGGGTTGAACGTAGACAAACTCGTCACTGCGATTGTCGTTTGTTCAGTTAACGAAAGTCCTGTCACAACTGCCAGCCAGGTCGGAGCGACAACTGACGCCGGCTTCACTTACCCCTGCTTTCCGTCAAATTGTCCAGCAATCAGAGGTTCTCTTTGCTAAGGCGCGTTCCAAGTTATTCGACGAGCGATACGACGTTCGGATTCTCAGACACGCTCGCCAGTGGTTCTGAATACCGACGTCGTGTGAGCGTGACACTTGAATGGACGCGTTCACCGAGGCGTCGTCTGATGTCGGGAGATAGGAGTGTACGGCGTAAGTCACTGCCGAGAACACAGCCCGCGCCATCTCCCGACTGCAAGTCAAGCGCGCAGACCACGCGGCATTGAAGGCAAACCATTAAGGCTCCCACCTGCCTAGATATTTTTTTTCCATGCTGTAGGCCGAGAAGCGCGGAAGCGATAAGGGCGAGACTGCCACGCTCACCAAGTACGCCGTCGCCGCTAAGCGCAAGGCTTCGAACTGGCGAGCAGTATTATCGTCATGCTGCGTGTACCTATGGGACTTTTAGCGGCGAATCTTGTATTTTATTTGTGGAATGTCTGTAGGAAGTTTCAATGCAGGGCCCTTGGGAAGATTTGCATGTATTTCACGCTTATATTTTGAGATGGAGCGCTTTGAATGAACCATTTTTTCCCAGACATTTTGGAGTACTGTGAAATGGTGTTTCTAATGTGCGTGACGTCTTGAAAGCACTCAACAGCACTAGTTTAAAGCGCGTGTTCTTTTTCTAGGTGAGAACATTGCGGAAGTTAAATATTTTCGTTATAATACGTGTGTTTCATTACCTGGAACGCAGTTCAAGCCCCAGGCAGGTGGGTCTCTTACACGGGACGACCTACCGTTACGGGCATCTCCAAGGAAACGATCGAAGGCACCCAGGTGCTGAAAGCTCTTTTAAATAAATTTACAGAAATAAATAATGTATTACAGTTTTGTAACGCGATATCAATATTAATTTAATGAAAATGCGAAATCAGTGGGGTTTTAAATTTATTATAGTTTTAATATTATTACTTTCACATTTTTACAACCAAATCATGCACTAAATGATATTTCACGACAAGGTATGATATTGGCCGAAGCGTTTCTTTATGTCTTTAAGAATTTTATTTGAAATATTTCACTATAGCTCGCAAGCAATTAGGGTTCCATTTCTTTCAGTTTCGAATTTGAATGTCGTAACTACTAGCAGAGCACTCATTGAGTTACCAAAAATTTACTATGTAACATTTGAGTTATATAAAAAAAAATTTTAAGCTGTAGCCAAACATATGTATTTTTTTTAAATTCACCCGTAATAACTCAGGAGACGAGAAATTCCCTTAATTATTTTTATTTGCCTTTGAAAATTGTTTATTTTGATTTTATGCTATTTTATACGCCCACTGTTTCTCATATTACCTCAAACGTTTAAAATTCCTTAAAATATATAAGAAATATTTTTGTGACGTGAACTACCTTTAAGAATTTGTCCCAGATAAAAAACATTTACTCATCTTACTGAAATACTTCGAATTACGCCATGCATAGTAAACATTTCGGTGCTTGTTACAAACAATTTTTGGAAACTAGTTTCCAAATATTTTCTTGTAACTCTACAAATATAATATTGCATATTTAAAACACATTATTTTTGAAAACATACAAAACTTTTTATGCAACTTATTATTTATAATTAATTTGAAATTTACATCATTTGATGGTTAGAACTCGATATAAGTTTCACATATTCCCCGTTCAGATATTGAGAAATTTAATCTACATTATTTGTAGTGTTACAAGAATATGTTTGGCAACCAGTTGCCAAAGAATTCCTTGTAAAAATACAGACTTTTTTACAGTGGGCGGGATAAACAAACCCCACCGAGAAACAGATTTCTGAAAGGCCGTTATCTCTGAGATGTGTAAGAGTATTATACTTTAAGAATGGGCGGTGGTGACATCCAAGGGGGGTGGTTAATTATAGAACCCAGAGAAAATGATCATTAAAGGGCACCGTCCGCCGAGTTTCTCACAAGCGCGAATCGTAACGGGACCCCGTTGAGAGTAGAACTTTGATATCTCTGCTGTGGGCAGTGGTGGATCCAAAGGTAAAATTTCACAAGCTCAC
>NQII01011616.1:0-14123 GCA_002778355.1 Clitarchus hookeri
CAAAAATTCAAGAATCGGAACACCAAAAGATATAAAAATTATGCACCGTAACAAACACACAACTTTATAAAATAAACAAAACAAACATTTTTTTAAAATACACAATCTCTTATGAAATTTTATCTCCTGGTTGGAAAAATCATAAAATTAGTAAATGAGCAAAAGATTACTGTATATGCAAAACAAGCACAATTGTTCGTGGCAGTTTGTCTCCTGGTACCAAAGCATACAAAATTGTCTACAAGCAAAATACGTAATATAAAATCTTTCATGGAAGTTTGTCTTCTGGTTTAAACAATGATTCGGTTCAGAGTAGTCGCTGAGATTTCCAAATTCCGAGTAATTGCTGTGCGTGTTCTACCAGGATTACTGTTCACGTGCTTGATTAAGTTTTAACTTTTCAGCTAATGAAAATGTCTGTCTTTTCTTTGAGGCACTCATTAAAATTTTTTCACTAAAACTATTTCAAGGATGAAATATTTTTCACCACGTAAATATTAACTAGGCATGTGCGAAGGTCGTTTTTTAAATGTGAAGCAAAGCTTGCATCGCGCAAAGGAATGTCAAAGAACAATTGAAGTCGAAGGATTAAAAAAAATATATATTACTTTATAGTAGGTTACAGTTTCCAAGTGTATTCAACTCATTTGTACTGTTACTGCTGAAAAACTGAGATATCAAAATCTGCAAGAAAGTAATCATTATACATTTAGATACCTACAAACTTTATAAAAACTACCCTACTCCATATATCCAGTCCCATTTGGCACCACAACCGCACAGTGATTTCAATGGGTGGCTATCAACATTTGACATCTTCCCTTTCCTCCTCCAAGGACCCTTGTCAATGTCAGGCTAGATAGTAAACTTGCTAGATGGTGGTGGCATTAGGGCCTCAGAGCAAGAGAGTTGAGCCACTTTTACTGCTTGCAAAGAAAGTGTGCAGTTCTTCCAAAAAGATGTATCAGCTGTGGCACATACATCAACCCAACTCTCGGAGGTGATAAATGCGTTAACTGTTATGACATCGCTGCACATTTAGAAAGGCAAAGAAACATATATTTTTCGAGACAGAAAATCCACACTATTTGTGTTATGTTATGGTCGGCGGTCACCCTCCTTGAACAGCCTTCCACTGGTGTGTGTCAGGCATGGCATCTTGTTCGCCTAGCAAAACAGAGAAAGAGACAAAGGAAAGCATGCTGCTGTAAAAACATTCACTCTCCTCCCTTGCTGGCAGACCTACCCTCCTCAATGTCAAGCTGGTAGATTATCTCAGCAGGGTGGAGTTTGGGATAAAAACTACAAACTTCCTTTGAAAAACAACGTAAGTTGAGCATCTTTTCTATTGAGGTTTTCCTTTCCCAGCTTGCTTCCTTCCAAGAAAAAAAAAAAAAAAAACCCCTGGCACAGCTTTACAACCACTCTAACGAACCACTGGAATTAACATTTTTCACATAAGATATTCGAAGTTTGGATGCGGAAAAATCGTAAATTACTATTTGCAACTATTCGAATTTTCGAATATCCACACACCCTTATTAATGATACTGGCTGCTGGTTCTGATATTAGTTTCGGTGAAAAAAACACTTGGTAAAAATCTTTGACTTTTCCACTCTAAGGTTTTTTTTATTTGAAGATGAGTCAAAGGTACAAAAGCCTTCGATTCAACTTCAAAAATGTGAAGCTTTGCACACCCCTAAAGTCACGAAAAATTAAAAAAAAAACCGGTGCACGTAAATGGCTTACAAACATGTAATAATTGACACACTACGTGAAAGACAAACTCAGTTTTTTTTTTGCAGTCTTTATACATGTTCTGTGTCTCCACTCTTCATTACACGGCACACATCTAATCTGTAGTCCATTTCTGCAAATACCTGACCCAGCATATCAAGAGTGACAATAAGAACAGCTGCAGTGATGCGATGTCTCAAGTCATCGAGGTTCTATTGTAGAGGTGGAACATAAAATTGATCCTTCATGTAACCTCACAAGAAAAAAAACACAGGGCGTCAAGTCCTATGATTGCGGTGGCCACCGGAGTAGCGTCTGGTCAACGGCTGCCATGTGGCCTATCCAGAGATGCGGCAACGTCTCATTCAGGTAACCTCGCGCAAAATTATGGAAATGTGAAGGGGCACCATCTTATTGGAAGATGAAATCTCTGCTATCAGCTTCCAGTTGCAGCATGAGCCACAATCGAGATAGGTCACACCATTGACAGTTCTCTCAACGAAGAAGGGGCTGTAAACTGCTTTGTTGGACATGGCACAGAACGCATTAACTTTCTGCGAATCCCGGACGTACTCGAGAAATGCACGTGGATTTTCTGTTCCCCATATGCGTGTGTTGTGTCGGTTGACCTTTCCTCACTGAAGATCAATTTGATTCTGAAGCTATCATCTTCCAAATGGTTCTGCATACCAATGCGTTCCTGTTCTAAAGGGCCACGATGTTCATCCCACAGCAGCTTGGCTCCTAGAGGTGGCCGCCACCTCGAATCACTGGAGCAAGCTCCTCAGCTCGGAGGTAGTAAAAGCCCCGTGAGTGCTCCTTGTCCACCCAGTCTGAGAAATTTGTCGTCATGGCTTATGGCTTGCAGGAGCTGCAATTTGTACGGCTTCACTCTTAACAGTTTACGAAGGATTTTTTTGCACTATCTCGGTAGGTTGACTTTCTGGGACTATGCTGCATCACGTCCCTCACACGGTCCACTGTCTGTTCAGACACGCCAGGTCGGCCCAAACGTTTTGCATTGCACACACAAACATCCTCCTCAAATTTTTTGTACCACTTCACTATGCTGTTGTAAACTGGCGGTATCTTGTGGTACGTGGCATGGAAAGCTCTTTGCACACGCACTACCAATTGGCAACAAGCAAATTCTAGCACACAAAACGCTTTCTCTATCTGGTTCACCGCCATTACAGAAACTATGGTTAATGCGCCCCTCCCCCCATGGTTTTCACAACCAACCTGCCGGTGACACGTTAAAAAAAAAACCCTTATGAGAGTGTGTCTTTCACGTAGTGTGTCAGTTAATACATGTTTCTGAACCATTTACATGTACTGAATTTTTTAAATGTTTCATAGACTTTATAATTATCCTGTACATTTGATGTAACATAGATGATCAGCTCTAGCTATTGTGTGATGACAAAACACATCGTACAATGGGCAAAATTTGCAGTGCATGTTTACACAAATCAGTGCATCATAAATACTACCCAGAAATGCAATTTCCCACCTGCTAAAAATAGTGGCATGGACATATCTGTTACAAGTTTTGCATCTGTTGTAAGAACGCAACGCAAAAATTGGTCAACTTTCAACTGCATTTTTGCTTGTGTTTGCACCTTCTAAATTAGCAGTGATCTATTGCAAAATTGTTTTACACTCATACAGAAGGGTGTTAATTTAAGTTGTTGTTATATTATTTGCTTGTACAATGCATTTATGCCTACATTTATGCGTTGAATCATAAATAAAGATAATAATTACATATTTAAACATTTTTGTGTCTTAGTCTTGCTGAGAAAATTTAATAGTATCTTTGGAAAATAGTTATTAAGGCATTTAAAAACTATATACAGCCAAACCCCTCTTAACAGTGACTCGCTCATCCGATTTGCTGATTAACCACGATTTTCTAGTCTTGTCTGTTTTTGATAACAACACTTAAAAATTGTGGTGGGCGAAGCTTCAAAAATATGAATTTGAATCAAATATTTCTAATATTTGGCTTCGCATTCAAAATTTTTTTTTTACTTTGAAAGAAAAAAGTGCCTTTGGAAACTTAAATTTTTCATTATTATTTGCCCAAAAAATTAAAGATGACGTCGGCTTAGTAACACCAACATTAAAGATTTTATTTGATGTATGCCAAACATATGGCTAGTGAATCATAAAAACAAAACCTCAACTCAACAGAATGCCCACAAATTAGTCCAAACTGCATTTTTATGTAAAATAATTGTCAGTATCTAATTCTACTCACAAGATCGCAAAATGTAATTAATCGTTCTCATTATTTACATTTTACCGTATCTCCCGTTTATTTATTATGATCCCGTCAAAATTCCCATTTAAACAATGCTAATTGCTGACCGCATTCAACGATCGCCGATCATTTGTTTTCTCGTAATGTCCGTTCAAAACAGAATGTACAATCGCCAAAGATTGCACGCATCAATAGTTTTTGAACACTACAGAAACACAAAACTACGCAGATAGTCTACAAGTGGTACTATCGAGAGTATTGTTTACACCCCGTAGCATTATTTCATGTTCTATTGACTACACTTCTTATGTGTTTACTGCACTCGTAGGTGGGCGACCGTGAGAAAGCATCTTTTGTTCTTATTCTTCTTATGCGATTACAGCACTCTTACGTCGGCAACAATGAGAACGAATCATACAATCTTCGACAATGTATCAGACTATCTATGATCTTGGTATTGTAAACGGAATTTGGTATAAGGTTATGAACGCTGTATTTTTATGGCGTGGTTATTATCGGAAACTATCGGTTGTGGGTTTTGTTAGTATCATAAGCGTTTTAAAACAACTTGGCAAATAATGGTTGGCAAAAATTTGTCGCAAATAAATAAGTTGTGTTAATTTTAACTGAGGGATTGAGAATGGCTCGGCCTATGAAGGAACACTGTACAAAAACATTAAAAAAAAAGGAAAATTTAAATTTAGCAAGAACGGAAGTTTTTTAATTAAAGTGAATATTTAACTATAAATTTACTTGAATAAGTTGTTTTTAATGACATCTTTAGACGGTTGGTTTAAACAAACATGCATTTATCGTTATGTACGTTATTTCTCGAGTCTAAAATACAAGTCCGCATTCATTATTTTTCCACATGCTTCGTTTTTCTATGTTGGTCCAGTGAAAAAAGTATTNGTCTAAAATACAAGTCCGCATTCATTATTTTTCCACATGCTTCGTTTTTCTATGTTGGTCCAGTGAAAAAAGTATTCTCGAGAATTCACTGAACTTATAAAGGCATAGCCAAAGTCTTGAGAACAATGATACTAAAGAGGTTACAGAATAGTCATTTGAAGCTTATGTAAAGAATAGAAAGCAAACATCCCAAACGCTGTTATAAATGGGCAGGCAAGCATTAGCTGTACTAGAATGACAATGTGCACGCAACAGCAAAGAAGAGAGGCAGAAAGAGGTGAAACTTACTATCGTGCAGGGGCAACATGCAACATGCAACAGCCCGTGTCCCTGCCTCACCTCCTGCGCCGAGACTTTGTGCCCAGGGACGCAGTCTCATGGCCATCGTGCACATGCGCAGGGGAGTCAGGCGGCACCGTGAAGCCACATCTGCACAGCGCCACCATGGCTTGCAAATGCTGGTTCTTTTTCTTCAGTTGCTCTGCCTCGTCGAGACGCAGGCGGGCCACCGTGTGGGACAGCCGCTTGTCCTCCTCCAACTGAACCACCTGCCGCTGCAGTTGTAGCAGGTTGTGCTCCTGCCAGCACAGACACTCCCCGCATCAATATCACACACCAGCTGTTGTTATAGAATGCTGTTAATGGTAAACAGACCACTTCTGAAAGCCCTCTTTAAGATCTACTTGTACGTACACTGTGTATTCTTCCACCATACGTAAAATTAACATTTCCATGGGCATCACTTTTAATTTAACGTTAAGATGTGGAACTACTTTACCTCCGTCATTAGCAACTTTACTGCGAGCATACCAATGAGTGTGCCTGAATATTTGCAGGTAGGAAAAGTGACATTTAATAAAGGTTATTTTCAGAAGTTTTCAACTAACCGTGAACAACCTAAACATAAACACTCCGGATCTCATATCTGTATGTGATCCACACACCAAAATGTATTACAAAAAATGCACACTCTACTCATTTTGCATCTACTGCCTTAGTTTACATTACAGTTAAAATAATGGACAAATTCCCATGCCAGCACATGTGAAAATAATTCCTTTACACATCATGTGATTGGAGAGAGGGTTGCTTAGCAACCAGCACATCATCCTCTCACTCTTCCTCTCTTGACCAGCCAGGTTGTACAGTCTAAAAGCAGGAGATCCTTAGTGCAATAAAAGTAGTATAGCTTAACTGTGAACGATTTTGTTGTAGTTAACTGGTTTCACATACTGCAATGCAATGCGGTGCGATATGCGCGGCGCCCACAGATGACAAAATTCAACCATGGTTTCACAATAAAGCGACACTTTGCGGCGACAAATGCCATCTCAGACTGCGCTGTCATATACTATGCATTAAATACATTACCACCAGTAACGAGAGTGCGATACTAGACCATACCTAGGCAAAATAAGCATTTAAGACTTAATTCAAAAACCACAAATGATATACTTATCCAGAATAGATTCTCAATAAGAAACAAATCAGATACACTTTCGTTATGGAAGAAATAAGTGAAACAATTATTTTTCTACCATTTCAGTAAATGAGAAGATGACAGCAAGAGGACGAGTTCGGTCAAGGCAGATGGCAGAGAGATGTCTATCAACATGCAGATAAGTAACTTTTACTTTTCTGTTATGTAGGTAGAGTTAATTGGTAGACGTTCTGGGGCCAGCACAACCATTAGTTATAAATAGCATCCGTTAGAAATGCCATGTCCCTTACTCGTTCATGTATCACGCTAATTACTAATTAATTATGTTCTCCAGGTTTTGTTAAATGGGAACTGTATGCTACTCTAAATTAATCTCTCAGCAATGGTTCCAATATTTATGGGTAAACCTTTTTAGGTACTGTGAGGCAGCTTGACGACTGTACTTGAGTTTATTTTTCATGAATTCTAGGCCGTGACTGTCTTCCCTCTTTGATAATTTGAATATGTCATTCACAATGTAAACAGAGATGTTCTCAGAAATTTAAACAAATTTGATTGGTGTCGTTATTCTCTTTGACGTGTGTTAAATTGAGCCACGAACCAAACTTTAATCTTTTCTTTCTACAGGTAGTTAGCTACCCCTCCCCGAGGATTTATTATTTGGAAACTTTAAACGATGGCTGCATAAAGAACTGCTGACCTCTGCAATCATCCAGTCTCTCCAGCTACGACCTCTAGTGACAATATATACTTAACGTGTACAAAAATTGTTTAAACAACACGCATGAATTTGCCTTGAAAAGATGCATTCAATAATATGCTATGTGCTATAACACTGTCTCTAAGATATTTAAAAAAAATATAGCAAGTATTGAGTTAATAGTTAACTGAAAGAGATACTTCTGCAGTGTTGGTACAAACAAACAATAAATAAATTTGATAATAAATACATATTTTTGATCTATGCCTATAAAACCAATATGGCCAGCAACTCATTAACAGATGGGTATGCATGTAGGGTTAATAGTCACAACTGCTGAACACCTATGGGTACGTCCAACAATCCCACGGAGTGCCGAACTAGCGTGCCTCAAGTCCACTGAAGACTGCAAAGCACTACAAGAATCAAGCCTAAGACAGCCAGCTGCATAGCCACCCTGTTTAAAATACATTATGCTCAACTCCCAATAACAGTACTACTAAAGCTATTAGACAGAATTGGCCATAAGAATGAAAACACATTCAAATAACGAAGGTCACTTGTGACAAAAGTCACTTCGTATCTGTCCCACAATGACTGAAATTAACATGCAGAGTATTTTAAAGCAAAAACCCTGCAAAATTTTCATGCACAGTTTCCTTGCATACAATTTGTTCCTTTGCATGACATAGTTTCCATTATGAGAGTACCTAAAGAAATTGGATAAACACTGCAACACTATTTTTACTTTACCCGCACAAGACTTAACCGCAGGGACGAGTCCTCGAGCGAAACTTGCACACTTCGGTCCTTGAGTTGAACTCCTGCTGGAGGAGTCGCTTGCTGAACTTCACGTGAAATGAGCGCCATACAGGTAGCCTGGTCTTTGCTGGCTATCTCCAACTGTTCTCTCAAAGTGTGCACCTGAAGGAGGGGAGAAAAAACTGAGTACAGTATACAAATCTACCAGCATGGATATTTTGACCACCACTACAACTTCACTACATGATTATAGTGATAATTGTGAGCGAAAAAAAATGGGACCATTATGATTGAAAATCATGCAGATCAGTGTTCACGGACAGACTTCACACCATGCAGAATCATTCTGGACGAACCTAACAGTGAGCAAGAACTTGTGGGCAGTTGTGTTATGCTGTGTGCAGTCCCTTAAAGAGGAGTTACAANGTATACAAATCTACCAGCATGGATATTTTGACCACCACTACAACTTCACTACATGATTATAGTGATAATTGTGAGCAAAAAAAAATGGGACCATTATGATTGAAAATCATGCAGATCAGTGTTCACGGACAGACTTCACACCATGCAGAATCATTCTGGACGAATCTAACAGTGAGCAAGAACTTGTGGGCAGTTGTGTTATGCTGTGTGCAGTCCCTTAAAGAGGAGTTACAAAAAAAAAAAAAAATTAAACGTCATTGGCGAGTAGTGCCGTTAGTAAGGTAGGTACTAGTGTGGCATTTCCTTATGTCAATGCAACACAACTTGAGGCATCACAGTGAGGATTGTGTGCTCCGATAGCGAGGTCATATACCTGAAGTCTAAGACAGCTGCAAAACGTAAATGAGGAATGTATTTTTTGGTATCCGTTTTCAAAAAGTTACGAATAAAATATTTGTAAATTATAATGTACATTGCGTTCGTTTGGGGTAGGTCAATATTGGGTACATGCACATAAGACAAATAAGCAGCCTACCTAATCTTTAGTCTATGGCCATACCACATACAACACAATTGGTTTCCCGCTGGCGATGGGAAACTAGCAACAGCATACAGTGATGCATCTTTGCCACACATGACTGAAGAAAGGAGAACATGGCAATGCGTAGCACAGAGCCACAAGCTACAACATTGCATGCTGTATGCTGCCTCTCACTGCACGCAGTGTAAATCTGCCTGTAGAATAAGTGGAATCAAACACGGTGGCCTTACAAATCTAACTTCTATGCTCAATGAAATGTCATTTGTTGTCAAAACAAAAAATCAAGCACACGAAAAAAATACTGTACGAGGTATTCCAATATACACAACTAGCGAACCGGCCCGGCTTCGCCCGGGTACAATTGAGTTTTACAGTAATACACTAATAAATAAATCGGGAAAAGACAATTCATTTATGTGAAAACAGAATTATAAAATTATACTATGTTCGCCTAGATTTTTTAACTCATTGCAGCAACCCAAAAGGAAGGAAATATTTTTTACCCGATAGCCAAGAATTTGAGTATTGTTTTTGGAGTGTATCTGAGCAACTATCGCGTAGTTACTACATTTCCGCTTTCCAGCGTCGATGTATGAAAATCAAAACGAGAGTTTCATCAAGTTGTAGCTTTAGAAATAAGTGTACCTAGGTACTACTTTTTGCGCTTGGCTGAGGGATATTAATCTATCACCAAAGTTAAGCAACGTTCCCAAGAGCACACATATGGATGGGTGACAGTTTAGTGGCATAACATACGAGCACTTCCGGGCTTCGAAGGGCACGTTAAATATTCGGTCCCGGTAGTTATAGATTGATAGCAGTCGTTAAGCCATTTCAGAGGTCCTTTGGTGGCTTGATAAACTCTGACACCAGAGGAAAAAAATATTTCGGTAACATTCACAGCCATTGCCGAATTATGGTTTGTTGTTATTCCACAGGAAGCGTACAATTTTACGGGATAAAAAGTATCCTATGTCCTATTCCAGGACCTAAGTACCTACATACCAAATTTCATCAAAATCCATTCAGCCGTTATGGAGCTNCCATCACATATAAACCTTTGAATATTTCAATACAAACACTGTCTTAAGGCAGTAACATACATTGTTATTCATGTCTCCTAATCTAAGTAAAACATGATACAAATTTTAAAAAGTATAGAAAGAGAAAACATGTTTGCATAATATTACATTTACACAGCTGCAACATTAATATAAAACAATGTACATGACTACTTATGGTAGCATCTCTACTTCAGAAGAAATTATCATGGAAGCATTACTAAAAACAAAATAATGATTTGAAATAAAAAAAACTTTTAGTTTTTAAATATTAAAATTAAATAGGTACAACTACAGCCACAGAATTTATTCAATGAAGAATTGTAAAATAATTCTTTAAAGCAGTTATTTCATTATCCACTGTTGCAAGTTTCGTAGCATCCACATAAACTTTATTTTTTTGTTCTCTACGTCTTTAAATTCTTCCTGTTTCCCTGTCTTTCTTCTGTACATTAGGAAGATTTTTGTTAAATCAAATGAAAGTTTAAAGATTTACTATAACTTTCACATTCATTTTTGACATAGTAATTCAAAAACTTTGAAAAATATGCAACTTTTCTAATTTACATATACAAGGTAAGTTGGGAGAAAAGGGAATTATTTTGGGAGACGATAGTATAAGTCACCATAAAGAGAAAAGTGTATGTGAACATTGTACATATTTTCAGTGGTTTCCGAGATACAGCTCTTTGAATTTAGTAAATGATAAATGTGTTACGTTCAAACCAAATGCTCAAAAATTGAACTGTGAACCTGAATACATTTTACATCTCGTCTCTTGAGGTTGCATGTTGCTTGCCGAAGTGAAACTTGTTTTAGACCAGTAACAGCATTAACAAAGTGCGCAATCAATTTTTCTCTTGTTGCTTTTTTTTTGTGTAGACTTCCATTTTTAGCCATCCCCATTAAGGTGGCCCAAATTTTTTTTTTTTTCAATTGGACTACCCCCTAATTTCGTTACCTCTACCCTTTGTATTACAGATGTAAAATTTCTAAGTTTAGTGCAAGAGGGTACTTAAGGAGTGTCAATTTAGGAGTTTTTTTTTTAATTATAGAAAAACGCTAACATTAGCGTTCTTTGTTACAGGTTATGTTTACATGTTAAAGTGAACTTTAGTACTGTAAATAAAATAAAGTTTAACAGATTCTCATACGACAGAAGTGACTTTAAGACGTCAAAAGTTCAGTGAAATAGTGTACCAGTGCTTAAATATGGCCTCATCTTCGAGACATAAAAATGAAATTTTTTTGATCCGTTTTCGGGAACTGGAGCGGTTATTTCGACTGAATCAGCTTCTGACGCTAAGACAAGTACTACAACGGTAACACAAGTTTTTAAAAGAGAAAAAANGTTATTTCGACTGAATCAGCTTCTGACGCTAAGACAAGTACTACAACGGTAACACAAGTTTTTAAAAGAGAAAAAAGACGCAAGAGATTCTGCACATTTCTTTATAGAAGAATTACTTGAGATTTCGCAAAAATCTGGTATACCGACTAAACAACCCAAAAAGGAGCATGTGCTCTCCTGGAAGCAAGCATAGGTCGGAATCTANAAAAATCTGGTATACCGACTAAACAACCCAAAAAGGAGCATGTGCTCTCCTGGAAGCAAGCATAGGTCGGAATCTACTATGGCTTGCTTGTCGCCATCACGTGCTGGAAATAATACTTGCTAAGGTATTTAAGTTGTGTTTTGGCCCATCAAGCTCTCCGGAGATTCCTTTGTTTAAAAGGTTTAGAGAAGTTTGGCAGAACTATTCGCGTGAACACTACAAAGGGCTTGATTAAAGTCCAGACACAGAGCTATTCCCTCAGAGTACCCTAGAGGTACTGGCCAAAGCTGTGGCTGGAGAAAAACAAATCTGAGATGACTACCTCGAGCTTATCGAACTCACGATGATCGTTCTAAACAAAACACCTGAGAAGATTCATTGGCAATCTCCTGGGCCAACACATCATGCACGTTGGATGGCAAAACTGTTGTATACAATTAAAATCTTTTTGTTTAGAGATCAGAACANAGGCCAATACATCATGCACGTTGGATGGCAAAACTGTTGTATACAATTAAAATCTTTTTGTTTAGAGATCAGAACATGTCAAAGCTGCAAGGGGTGTCTTAGAACGTCACCTATGGTACTTGTTTGACTAGCTCGTAGGCCTTACCTTATTTTCCGACAAGGCATGTATTGAGAAAGCAGCCAATGTTGAGGGGATGAAAGTTGAAACTGGCTCTCGCTTGGTCAGAGGTAACCCTGCAATTTTAACAAGCGAGACCACCTTGGGAGCCTTTGTATCGAAAAGGACATTGCAAACACACTCTCTTCTTGACATAAAATACTCATTCTTTCAGTTAAATCCGGAAACTTGTAATGAAAATTTTGATTATCTTCAAGGCAAAGATTGTGTTAAAAACTTACATGTCGTTAACGATACAACAGAAAGGTGTTAAATTATTTTAAGATTATAATAAGTTACTCACAAAAGATGATGATGAAAAGCAAATTATACTGCACGTTGTCGAACAGGTTATTTTCAACAATACCACACCACACATTAACTGAGAAATGCTGTTGGAAATGAGCTTCTACAGTTGTATGCTCATTTTCATCAGCCCAGACATGATTGTTGTGACTGTTGTTAATTCTATCATAGGACAGTATGTTTGGTATTACTCCCCGATGATTCAGTATCCACTGACAAAATGTGAATCACAGAGCAGCATCTCCCAGGTGCTGAGAGATGCTGGAATCTATAGAGGTGTAAGGCAAAGCGATGTAATGTTAGAGTTACTCTTGTCTTTGGAGCAGCGCTACGCAAGTTATTTGGTCGTGTACTTGTAATAGGACTCCTCTACCATTTGTAGAATGTTTTCCTCTTTGTCTCCTCGTTCAAGTTGACACACTGATGAGATACCATCACTGAGAAGTGTGCTATTGGTGGGCAGTGTTGAAAACTGTGCCAAACACTCTCCTATTGGGCATTCTTTGGTTCGGAAAACTGTGACGATATTCTGCAACGGCAGCAACACAATTTCCATTGCAAAAACTCTACACGAACACCATGTCAGCGTATTCGGCGTGTGTAAAGATTTGTGGCTGCCAACTGAACTGGACTGTGCAGGAGCATGCGTCAGGAAAGGCACGCTGGAAGAGGAAGCAAAGGGGGTGAGAGTAAAAAGTCGCACGTAGGCAAGCAACACACAACCACAGGAGATGAGCTGTTTCCACAAAATATCCTTAGCAAAAACATTCCAGCTGCGTGACGTCCAGCAAAACAGAGCGACAGTAACCAACTATTTTCCTTCACAGATGATACCACAAGTCAAGATGGCCACTGGCCACGGCATTCGCAACAGTTGGCGCTAAATTTGAATCCAAGTGCATACACTAAATGACACAAACAAAACAAACCTAAACACGAGCTGTACAATGTCTTGAGGTTCACAGTCTGAGCGTTTGCTGTGAACATAACGTGCATCATTTCACTTATTTCACAGAGCTGTATCTCAGAAACCACTGAAAATTTAAACCATGTTCATATGGCGGTCTGTACTCAGATTTCAACATGTTCTGGCCCAGCCAAATCCCTCATAACTAATGATTGTGCTTTACTACTGTACTCATTCTTATAGTTCAACATGACCTAACACAGTTTAATGTTACATAGTCTAAACTAACCTAGAATAGTAAGTGAATAAGCATTTATAACGTAAAAAATGTACAATAACAGATGCAGGCATTTACCAGTTTTTGATGTTATCTTCTTGAACTACATATCAGAAAACTATATTACAGGATAACTGCACAGCATCCTAACGAAAATGAAATCAGCTTCCGTTTCTTTGAAATAAAATTCTAGTAACAAATATTAGAATAAACCAATCTTGCCATCACACCCAGCTGGTCTGTTCAATTGGACGTGTCTTACAGTTTCTCCCGTTGAGAGCAGAGGCTCTTTTACTCTTAACCAGTGGCATCTCCTGAACAAATTTGATGGACGTGCTGTTTACCTAAGCAAAATAAGAACTTAAAAGCGAAATTATAGTTGACAATTACATGCTCACAACCCCACTTCATAAAGAAATAGGACATTAATATATGGATATATAATCCATCAAATGAAATGAATTTGCACAATAAAAGTTGCAAAAGTAGTTGGATGCAATTTTGTGGTTTCGAATATATTTGTTGAGCGAATGACTTGATTTAATAAGGATAACCGTGTTTGTTCCACGCTGATTTTTCTTTAGAAAATAGCAAAAAAAAAAAAA
>NQII01011617.1:0-22751 GCA_002778355.1 Clitarchus hookeri
TAAGCGGGCCGCATTTTTTACATTTTGTTTGTAACCAAACCTTACATAACACGGTTAACATTTAGTCACGTCATTCTTAAAAGCTGACATTTTCTGGCAGAAATTCTTCTCGGTGCAATTTACATTCACGTATGTTATTTTCATAAACATGCTAGCACATTTTCCTTTTCATTATTTTTTTAACACTGGAACACTATGCCCAAATGTAACTTGGGCTATACAGAAAAAAAAATCTCTTCCATGTATGTAGTTTCATTAATGATTTCTAGGAGCTTAAAACNTGTAACTTGGGCTATACAGAAAAAAAAATCTCTTCAGTGTATGTAGTTTCATTAATGATTTCTAGGAGCTTAAAACAAGTCTACACCACATCAACACTACTTATCGCGAATGAAAATAATAATCATTTTACATAAACTGAAATTAACAATAGAGATTGCATTNCACATCAACACTACTTATCGCGAATGAAAATAATAATCATTTTACATAAACTGAAATTAACAATAGAGATTGCATTACCTGCTTCATACGAATGGATACTTAATTAAGAGGCATTCAACTGGGCACTCCATTTGCTGACAGCCAGCCAGTGATAAACTTCATTCGCTGTGATAAGCGTGTCAAATGCGGTGTGGACAAATGTGACGGTGGCAAGTGGAAACGCGGAGACCAGTAGAGTTGGTGCTCCTGTAATTGTGTACATATGTGACGCGATTCCAACCTGTCTCGAACGCCGGTAAATGTGTACAGGGTGCAAAAGTGTTATGTAACTGTGAACATCGTTTCACCGCCAACAACACCACTTACCGCCACGCCACTGAGCACTTGAGAATGNAGTGTTATGTAACTGTGAACATCGTTTCACCGCCAACAACACCACTTACCGCCACGCCACTGAGCACTTGAGAATGCAGAGGCGAAACAACCGCATGTACAGCGAACTCCGTCGTCACACGCCAGCAAAATGGCGTCACCAGCCAACAACATGTCAGAAAGCCGTTCGCCAATCAGGGCCTGGTAACCTACTCGACATAGCCGGCAGCCTAGTCAATAGGGAATCCTCCGCAGCACGCAGTAGCCAATCAGACGTAAGGTCCGTTCCTAGAGCCTCTCGCAGCCAATCAGCGAATGGGTACGGCCGCATCAAAGGAACAGCCACGCCACTTTGTTTTTGTATATATATATATATACACACACGTGGCCAACCAAAAGCCGGACACGATTTCTTAACACCTCTGCACTCGTGCCCTATCTCGGGGTAGTGCGGGGGTATAAGAGTTTTCCTTTCCTTTTCCTGTTAATTTCCTTTTTCTTGATTTCAGCCGTTTGCTTGCTATCGGAACCACATACATCCAGGCAGCAGTGTTGTGGGGCGGTTAACCTGCCATCCACACAGTTACCCACACTTCCCGCAATGTATTTTACTTTATGGCATTACATCGATACATGTGTATAGTCTATTCGCAGTATATTCACAACCTCTGAGTAAAACCTTTAAAAAAATCACCCCATGTCTGGCGTGTTCCGTTGTTCCCTAAATATGGCATACATATAACACAAGCGTTAAAAACCTATGTTAACATTAAAGTATCTTNACACAGTTACCCACACTTCCCGCAATGTATTTTACTTTATGGCATTACATCGATACATGTGTATAGTCTATTCGCGGAATATTCACACAACCTCTGAGTAAAACCTTTAAAAAAATCACCCCATGTCTGACGTGTTCCGTTGTTCCCTAAATATGGCATACATATAACACAAGCGTTAAAAACCTATGTTAACATTAAAGTATCTTNCGTGTTCCGTTGTTCCCTAAATATGGCATACATATAACACAAGCGTTAAAAACCTATGTTAACATTAAAGTATCTTATTTTCGGATAAATTAACCTTTAACTTGTATTTTGTTAATAAATTATAATATATCAATTGAAATTGATTTGAATAAAAACAGAGAGAAAATATGTGTGTTGGTAATGCCCAGTAAGAAGTAGTTCTCATGCAAGGTATTGTTAAACTGAGTGTGCAAGAATGCGGTTCGTTGTCAATTTGGTGTAATGTTCTAGACCTAGTTAAGGTTTATTCTACTCAGGTCGGGAAGCTCAATACTTTTAATTTGGCAACTGAAAATTTTCGCCGCCAGGATGCATTGGTGTCGCATGTGTACCGGATTTCTCTGTCTTGTATGTAGGGGATGACTGCAATTTTCATCAAATGAATATAATTGTGTGAAATCTCCATATTTGTACTGTGTTACAACCTACGCAAATAAATAACTTTATTCTTCACACACGAGTGGAAATATAACGAAATATTGTTTACATGTCGTTTAATATGATGCTGTAAACTGGCTTTAGAAAAACGTTGGCTTAAACAATAATTTTATTTAAATATGACAAATGCATCGAAAAAAAAAANTGTAAACTGGCTTTAGAAAAACGTTGGCTTAAACAATAATTTTATTTAAATATGACAAATGCATCGAAAAAAAAAATAGTTAAATTGTTGAAAACGTTATTTTTAGGACTGACCTGCACATATCACTTAAGGAAAAAGAGAGACTAGTACAAAGTTCCCTTTCATGATGGCNTGTAAACTGGCTTTAGAAAAACGTTGGCTTAAACAATAATTTTATTTAAATATGACAAATGCATCGAAAAAAAAATAGTTAAATGGTTGAAAAAGTTATTTTTAGGACTGACCTGCACATATCACTTAAGGAAAAAGAGAGACTAGTACAAAGTTCCCTTTCATGATGGCNGTTATTTTTAGGACTGACCTGCACATATCACTTAAGGAAAAAGAGAGACTAGTACAAAGTTCCCTTTCATGATGGCTGTATTTATTTCGCACTTAAATTCGTAATGTTTTCGCATTGAAATAAACTTCCTTATGAAAGTAGTTGGGCTTAACGTCTCGTCGACAGCGAGGTCATTAGAGACGGACCAAGTTGCTCAGGGAGAGAGGGATTGGGGAAGAAATGGGAAGGAATCGGCCATGGCCTTTTGCTAAGGACCCATCCCAGCATACGCCTGGAGTGATGTCGGGAGACCATGGAAAGCCGATATCAGGATTGCCGGAACGACATTCGAACCTCGGTCCTCTCAAATGCGAGTCCACTGCGCCACCTAGCTCGGTTTCCTTATAAAGGTTCAATGCCGAACACAGTTGTATTTTTACTGTGTTCTCTTGTAAAAACCGTTGGAGGGCGCGAATAATAGCTAAAACATAAAGTTAATACTAACAATTTTGGCTTGGGAAAGTATATATATCACAATTCGAGCTAAAAACGAACTTTTGTACTCAAATAAATATAATTTCTCGATTTACCGCCAGTTAAAAAGCGACTACTTTGGAACATGTGCGCACCTTGCGGCGGAAATTTTCCCTACGTTAAACTCTCCAATAAGAAATCAATCTCGTTCTGTTCCCATCATGAGCAGAATAAACCTTAACCTAGTGTTNCTACGTTAAACTCTCCAATAAGAAATCAATCTCGTTCTGTTCCCATCATGAGCAGAATAAACCTTAACCTAGTGTTAGGCTTTGTTTGCACGAGGCGGATGAATATCCTGGAAGTAGAACTTCAGTAGGGCTTCAGAAAAGTTGGAANGTGTTAGGCTTTGTTTGCACGAGGCGGATGAATATCCTGGAAGTAGAACTTCAGTAGGGCTTCAGAAAAGTTGGAAGTAAGCGTGAATGTACCTTATTTACCCTTTTCCTTTACTTGTTCCTTTTCGGTGACCTGCTTCCCATACAACTCTTTTGATACTTTTTTTTTAGTATTGATAGTTTCTGTCTTTTTTTCCTTAGTGTTATTGCATTTTATTTCCCAGGAATCGTTCATCGTCGCAGTCATGATGCAGCGTGCTTTNTCTTTTTTTCCTTAGTGTTATTGCATTTTATTTCCCAGGAATCGTTCATCGTCGCAGTCATGATGCAGCGTGCTTTCGTGTTCTCGCGTAATGTCCAGTGTTGATTCCCAGTCATTGTTTCCTCAGATCACTTCATTACGCTTTCCTAACTATATTTCTATTTAAGTAATTGATACTTTAACGCCATTGGCCATATTTCTTCTCCTATCTTTTAGAATAGGTTTTTTTAGTTAGTATTTATTTATGTAAGTGTTTTTTGAGTGTTGTTTCGTTGTTCTTTTTGAGCTGTTTGTTTATTTTCCCTATCTGCTTACAGTGTTCAATTTTACGCTACAGTAATTCCTGACGTTACGCTGTCCTTTCCTTCACGGTCTGCTTATCTTCAATTACAGCAGAAGAGCTGGTGTGTTGTGGATTGTTATCATCGTGTTGTTATTTTAGTTTCTGTCACTGTGATGTGTTGCCTGTGAATAAAGAAAATTATAAATCGAAATGCGTGTTGCAGACTGCGTATCCGTCCGCGCTGCCTGAACGACGTGTCGCGGGTCGACCTATCGACGTGCGTGCTGGGCCGGCGTGCGTCGCTGCCTGTAGGGATCTCGCCCACCGCCCTGCAGGGCATGGCGCACGCAGACGGCGAGTGTGCCAGCGCCAAGGGTCAGTACTATCGACAGTCCACTATCGAGTCAGCACTTTCGAAATCAACCCTAGAAAAAAAAGTCACCGCTCCTATATGCTACTCGCGGTAAAGTGATACCTTTTTGGAAGCCCTCTCATTTCGAATAATGNGTCTACTCGCGGTAAAGTCAGACCTTTTTGGAAGCCCTCTCATTTGGAATAATAGTCAATAAATATTTTTTGTTGTAGCCTTAGATGTCAACTTCCGTGTGCGGTGGAACTTACACATTGTGTCTATTACTTGCATGACAATTCATATTTTTAAGGTTGTTAAAAAAATAATAAAACAGTTGCAATGGGAAAAAGTAACTAGGGCCTCGAAAGTGCTCACTTTACCGTGACCAGAATATACCTGCATATATTTTAACTGGCGCACTGAGTGACATACACCCAGTCAAGTTGGTAACGATGAAAGGAAAGTGGTTCCATATCTTAACTTCGCACACAAGTGTCAAGTGACCATTTGTGATTACTTAAATTATTTATTTCGCATTCTGTTCTTTTTTATGCATCGAAGTGTAAAGATGAAAGATGGGCCGATTTGTAAAATATTTGCTTTTATAATAATTTCAGTTTCACTTTACCGACACATGAATAAATTGACGAGACCCATGGAAATGCCAAATTTACATACGGTAGGAGAATACACAACGTGCATACAAGTAGATCTTAAGCAGAGCTTTCAGAAGTGCTCAGTTTACAGTGAACAGCATATAGAAGCCACAGGCATGCATCTCCACCACAGTCGTACGCACAGTGTGTTCCGAGAGTGCCCAGGCACACCCTAATGCCCGGGAAATTTATACGTTTGTAATGGTGGTCGCTGAGATTTATTTATTATTCTCATATAGGCATGCTAGTCTGTATGAGACATACTAAGGAATACGGAAACTGATTCGTCCATTCCGTCAGGACTGTCTACAGCTGTCCGTCAAGCGTCTTTCAGTCTCCCATGTAGCAGCTTTCGTAGGCCGACCGTATATATAGGCTGTTCATGGTAAAGTGAGCACTTTTGAAGCCCTAGTCCTTTTTCCCTATTAGCCATTTTTTATTCTTCCGCCCTTTTTTAAAAATAAATATTGTAATGTTAGTAATAACCACAGTGTATATATTTCACTGAACTTGAAAGTTAACGTTTAAGGCTACAATAAAATATATTTATAGGCTATTATTCCAAATGAGAGGGCTTCTTCAAAAAGTGCTCACTTTACAGTGAATAGCATTTAGGAAGCCTTACGAGATAGGCAGCCAGCGGCACTTAACCATGCGACTGGTTGCAGACTTCAAAAGGCTTCGAATATGCTCGTAAAGGCTGTTCACTATAAAGTGAGCACTTTCGAAATGAACCTTTGAAAAATGCCACTGCCCCTACCTGCATATATTTTAACGGGTAAACTAACAGGCATGCGGCCAGTAAAGTTGGTAACAGCGGAGCGAAAGTAGTTCCATGTCTTAGCGTTGAATTAAAAGTGTTACGTAAACATTTGTGAATACAGAAATTATTTATTTTACTTTGTTTTTTTAAATGCTTATGATAGTAATATTTAGCAAATACGTAAACTATTTACTTCCATAATAGCATCATAGTTTTACTTGGCTGACGCATGAATAAAGTGATACGACCCGTGGCAATGTTAATTTCATATGCGGTGGAATAATACACAAGATGCATACAAATATATCTTAAGCAGGCATTTCAAAAATGCTCACTGTACCGTGAACAGTCTATAACTGGTTATATCCCTTACCGATCGTCTGTGTTTTTGTAGCGACGCTCTCAGGGTGCTAGGGTAGACCGGGTACGGTTGTGCGATTTTGCATTTGATCGGCCATAGTTTTGTATGTATACCAGTTAGCTAAACGAAAAGTGCTTTTTCGTATTATTTATACATAACCCTACATATAATTAACTAAAACTTTATCCCTAAACATAATGGTTTGCACACAGGAGCAAGTTAAAAAAAAAGGGAAAATGTCACAACCGACCACACCCCAGGGGCCGTTGTGACAGTGCTTGGGGTCGAAAGTGACAGGTTTAATAATACTCTGAAATGGTCTGAAATCACTTTTATTGTAACACTCTAGCATTAATATTACATAAAATTCTTTTGAAAAGAAAAGGAACAGAAAAAAGTATGTTTGGGAACACTTCAATCACTTATAACTAATAAGGCACTATAGCATTTATATACATAATAGGTAATTATTAAAACCAGTCTTCACACAATGAGTCTCAAAATTTTTGTTTTACCTAGAAACTAGCATAACTATGCATAATAAAAATATAAAAGAAACGTTAATTAACATAATAAATATCAAAATTATCTTTCTAGATAGAAACTAGCTTTACAGGAACTCTTCAAGATTAAAAATAAAACATTAATAAACGTAACCTCAAAATCTTTGAAATAAAAACACGACAATGCGTTCTTCAACAAAAAAATAAACATCTTTGTATCAACATCTGAACAAGGACATTCGATTAATTTGAAACATTACTGTTGCTTGTCGCAGAGATACACCTCGTTTTGTTTCAATATATGCATTTTCGTATTGAGTAATGTCTTGCCTCCCCCTTTAGGTCTTCCGCGAGCAATGTCTGGGCATTTAAAACAATAAAACACAACTTTTACCTATGTCACAACCGTACCCACAAAAAATGTCACAACCGTACCCAACGCACTTTTTTTCATAAAAACAAACACCATGCCAAAATGAAAAAATCTATACACAAAGTAATCATAGCTTTTTATTTACTAATGTATATGTTATATAGATAAATAACACTTAATACTCAATATGTATATATGTAACAACAATTATCACAAGAAATCGAATAAAAATACTTACTTTTGACTGTCAAAAACAAATGCGGGTCTCTCCTAGCGTACGCAGCGCGCAGCGGCTGACGCAATACTGTGACACGGGTTCAGACATGCAAGCCCCTCCCTTCGCCGTTACCACAACTCGCTAATCCGTATACTTTGGCTAATATTTCGACTGTCACTTTCGTACCCTGGCACAACCGTACCCAGTCTCCCCTACTGTTCAACCACGGAGCTAGTTGGCAGAAAAATATGCCCGCTCGCAATTTCCCGTAAAAGAAACCCTCCGATCGTCCATTTTATAGTGGCCGTCGGCGATTCTCTCACTTAACATTAGCACAGACTAGAATAATTTTGGTGAAGAATGTTGTAAAATAGTGTTTTGTTAAAAGTGCCATGTTTAACTGGCAGCCGAAATTGATTTGTTTTTGTGTTGTGTACAATATAACAACAATTAATGTAATAGTTAGACATTTTGCTTACAACGACGAGATCGAAGCATGAGCCATTAGCACCATTTGGCGGAGGTGGATACACAGCGCAGGGCTGAGTAAATAAACTAGAGGCTATTCCACACGATCAAATATTTATTGATTGAATAACTTTAACTAAATTTACTGAATGAGAAGTCATGTTTTATGAAGCTGTACTTGAAAAAGATTAAAACGGCAAACCGAAAGACCTCTGACAAACTTTTAAACACGAAAATAGCTCGATTAAAACACTTAATTTTAGTTTTTATAAAGTGCAATTCAGTATATTTAACATATTTAAATGTACGCATACTTCTCTGTTATCACTATGCATTTCCCGTTAATAATACTAGTATTATTCTGGTATGTGGTTGGAAATTTGAATCCAAGAAAATATAGAACATGTACAAAACGAAAATATTTGAAGGAATTCGAGACATTTGATAACTTGAAAGGCAAAACGGTCGAGATTATGATACCCATGTGAGGTCACACGCCATTCGATAAAATGAATTTGATAAAAATGAAGTTCGTTCTGAAACATGGTATAACATATGGCCGTAAGCAGAGTAAATGCTGTTGACGGTAAGTGAGTACTTTTGAAAACCCTGCTTAAGATCTACTTTTAAACTATATCATCTGTTTTTTGAAGGGGTGGTGGAAACGGGAGAAGGGAGGGGGGATAAGGGTGGGAGAGACACCGCTGTATCCACGGAAACAGCTGAAACAGAACTGCCTTCAGAACTTCAAAAACTAGCATTTATTCGTGATACAGACTATATTATACTTACAGCAGTATCGCCAGGGGGCCCAGGGGTGTACCGAGTCCGTGAGAGTTGGAGCTCTCAACAAAAATGAAAGAGGTAAATTGAATTCCTTAATTTATTTATAGTGTTATAAAATAAACACAGGTATTATTTACAGCAATATGTACCTATCCTATATCTTTTATTAGAATATATTCCCATCAGTGAGAGCAATATTAAATGCCAATCTATGAAATAATAAATCTCATTATCACTGTATTTATACTTGATACGGTCACTTGATCCTCCCTTATTATGCACACATATTCCATCAAAATGTCTATTGCCGTCATTCGAAATGCTTGCCACTCACACACCAAGTCCCCCCTTCCTACAGTCCAGCCGGTCAGTCTCACTCTCTACTCTCCCTATGCTTGCAGTCTTCGCTCGTAGCTCCAATGGTACCACAGTGGCACCACGTGGCTTGCATAGCCCAGTTGGCGTGGCCCAGAACGTTCTTCGCACCCCGAGTCGCGCTGGAAGGGAGGCCGGGGCTCTGACCAGAACATTCTGGCAGTAAATATTGAATTCCCAAGACATTCAATCTTCCAAGGACGGGAGTGGCACGAGTACTGGTAGCCTTATCGCAGCACGCGGCACGTGTTTGGTGGCAACGCGTTTGTAAATCTGCGTTCACTTCTCCGATTACCGGTGATGCCCTTAGATCACTGCGCTTCGTACACCCGAGGGCCGGGCAAGGGAAGGGAAGCGGAGCGGCAGCATCTAACAATATCGTACTGGTAGTGCGAAATGCTGTTAACGGGCAGTAGAATTTTTTTTTTTTCGAAGACTGATTTCAAAAGTGTTTAATGGCCGTGAACGTGCTATAGCGATGAGTGTGTTGGGGGTATAAGACAACGACAGTGTGGTGAGAGAATGCTGTGGTGTGTCGCCCACAGCGGCTGGCGACGCCGGAGCAGTCTACATCCTCAGCACCCTATCGACGTGCAGCATAGAGGAAGTGGCTGCCGCTGCGCCGCACGCCGACAAGTGGTTCCAGCTGTACATCTACAAGGACAGGTGAGCTCGCAGCTCCCTCCATAGCCACTTGCCGTTCTGCTAACACGCCCTGCTAACTACTAAAGTACTATCATCAGGTGATCGCCCCAAACGAGTGCTTGTTTAATAATCGTATTTGCCCTCAAACTGCCGCATTGACTCCGGAGACAGCGCAAAATTAGCACATAATCAGTATTTATATTATTTTAGTACAATCGACAATAAACTGGAACATGGAAAACAACTGCAAATAGTTACTTTGTTAAGACTCGGCGTCATACACTATATCGTATTCTTTCATTTCCTGCTGATTTAAGTTACTGTGAAGTAACTTTTTTTTTTAAACGCTAATATATATATATAGTTACTTGCCTTTGCTCTGTAATACAGACATTAAATCCGAACTGTCAGCGTAAAATTTTTGTCATGAATAGCGTAATATGAAATGTTAAGTATCAATGCGCCCCTGCCTTTTTACAATTACTAAATAACAGTAATATGAAATGTTAAGTATCAATGCGCCCCTGCCTTTTTACAATTACTAAATAACAGTAATATAAAATGTTAAGTATCAATGTGCCCCTGCTTTTTTACAATTAATAAATAACACGTAGTAAACTAAAGTACAAAATACTAAACAACTTGTAAAATTAAAATTTTGTATAGTCATAAATTCTCAGTAATTGGTCTGAAAGTGAAATTATGCACGAAAACGAAGAGGTAAAATCGACCCTTAAGGCACCCGCCTACCTGGCACGCAAACTGGGTTGCAGCGTGTTTGTAATACGCCTTAAGAAATAACACTCCAGAGTAGTGCGGAGTACAACCGCCTACACATCGCACTTCATGTAAACGCTGTTTTGAAGCTCTTTAACCTGGCCAAAGACGAATATTTCAGATTGTTATAGCTTAAAATCTTTTGGACGAACTCCTGCGAAACTAGTGCAGGGCCCTGCACTGAACTTTGCTGCACAATTTCCGGCAATAAAGTGACAGGGTCAGCGCTTTACGTGCCACAGTCAGACGCAGCACGACGAGAACACTGCACGCGAGTCCAGAGCGTTGTGGGGCCGCGGTGGTGTAGTGGCTAGACTACTCACCTCCCACGTAGGCGAACCGGGTTCCATTCCCGGCGGGGCCACTCCTGGATTTTCGCGTGTAGGAATCACGCCGGACGATGCCGCTGGTCATTGGGTCTTCTCGGGGATCTCCCGTTCCCCCCGCCCTTTCATTCCGACGCCGCTCCATACTCACCTCACCTCGCCCTAATCGGCTCTCAAGACCTCGATGTTAAGAGCTGCCCCAGTTTCTTCTGCGTGTGGCGGCGTCGCCCTAACCGCTCGGCCTCGAACGCGGAATAAAGCTGTAGGTAGGCGGACCCCTTAAGACGCCTCCCTGGAAAAATTTTCTAACACTTCAAGGTTACATACATTTGTGAGGAATCATTGCGAAGACGATGTAAAATAGCACGAACAAGCTTCGTCATGTTTTGTTTCCTCAGAATTTTAAGAGCATTAAAAAAAGCCATTATTTTATATTTGTACGAAACACTGTTCAACATATAGTAATTATTTATGCGTACTCTTTCCTCGTATAAAAGTGTTTTAGATCGCGTGGGTTTTGCATCATGGCATTGCAAAATCACAAGTTTTAAGAGTTTTCCGGGCGTGCAATTAAAATGGACAAAGTCAGCAAAATCACAAGTCAAGAGTTTTCCGGGCGTGCAATTAAAATGCACAAAGTCATTTATACAGGTAATATAATATAACAAGGGTAACTGAGATGTCTTGTATTAATTCGACTTGAAGGTATGCTTAGAAAAACTTATTTTACAAAAAAATTTCCTTATTTTAAGCAATCATTAAAAATTGCAAAACATTTCGTAGCGTGATTTTAAAGATTGCTTGAAATAACTCATGATATCTCATTTTATTGTGAATTATCTAATTTCGGCAACTGAGTTAGTTTTTATTATTTGTGAGTCTTAAAAACAGCAAAGTTGTGATTTTGACATGCCATCGTGTAAAAATGACGCTGTCTACATTTTTTTTATGTGAGAAAATAGTACTTGTAAGTAATGTATACAAGTTGAACGTACAAAAATAAAATAATTCATTTTGTGGTGACCATCACCCTTAAGCGATGCCTATAGGGTTTTAATACAGCAATTGTTTCTATGTGTTGCTATAGCTTAAAATATTTTTCTACAGAAGAATGAATATCGTTATAAAGAGAGCTACGTACAGAGGGTTTTTTTTTGCGGACTTTGACACTTTTCAACGACCACATTTGTGTTCTCACTAACCTTAAGATCTCCAGCCCTACGAACATGAATACGCCCTAGGCAGCATGTGACAATATTCGTGATGGCTGCCGTGAATAAACCACAACTGCATATACGACATGCGTCTCAAGGAGCGACAGCAGGGCCGAGACAAGCATATTGCTGCTCGGCGGTGTTTGTCCAACAACGCATTTCTTGGAAGTATCGGGTGAACACGCACGTGCTCACGTGCTGGCTCGTGTACATTTTAAGATTGTTTCAAGTCGTTCCCGAGTAGCGATGCAGCTCGATCGACCTCCTTTGCCGTGAATATCGATCCATGCCCGCGCGGAAAATGGCGACCAGAACGCGGGACTTACTTTCCTCTGTCCTCTCTACGCCGTGGGTCACAGAATAAGCTCACACATTCATTGGCAATGTTACTTGCGTCATTCCTGCATGCATGCGGTGAATACAACTGATAAAAGATATTATCAGCAGGTGGCAGTTCTGTGACGTGTAGATCGATATATGATAATCCGGTGCTTGCGACTCTGTGCGAATAAAAAAAAAAGCATTTGCATACATTCCACAACGGGAAGGTGACCCACATGTACTGTGCTTTAATCCACGGTCTGGTATANATATATATATATATATATATAGTTGCTTGCCTTACTAGCTCTGTAATACAGACATTAAATCGGAACTGACAGCGTAAAATTTTGTCATGAATAGCGTAATATAAAATGTCAAGTATCAATGTGCCCCTGCATTTTTACAATTACTAAATAACACGTAGTAAAATTGAGTACAAAATACTAAANCAATTACTAAATAACACGTAGTAAAATTGAGTACAAAATACTAAACAACTTGTAAAATTAAAATTTTTTATAGTCAGAAATTCTCAGTAATTGGCTTGAAAGTGAAATTATGCACGAAACCGAAAAGGTAAAATCGACCCTTAAGGCACCCGTCTACCTGGCACGCAAACTGGGCTGCAGCGTGTTTGAAATACGCCTAAAGAAATAACACTCCAGAGTAGTGCGGAGTACAACTGCCTACACATCGCACTTCACGCACAAACTGTTTTGAAGCTCTTCAACCTGGCAAAAGACGAATATTTCAGATTGTTATAGCTTAAAATCTTTTGGACGAATTCCTGCGAAACTAGTGCAGGGCCCTGCACTGAACTTTGCTGCACAATTTCCGGCAATAAAGTGATAGGGTCAGCGCTTTACGTGCCATAGGCAGACGCAGCACGAGGAGAACAGTGCACGCGAGCTAAGAGCGTTGTGGGGCCGCGGTGGTGTAGTGGTTAGACTACTCACCTCCCACGTAGGCGAACCGGGTTCCATTCCCGGCGGGGTCACTCCTGGATTTTCGCGTGTAGGANTAGACTACTCACCTCCCACGTAGGCGAACCGGGTTCCATTCCCGGCGGGGTCACTCCTGGATTTTCGCGTGTAGGAATCACGCCGAACGATGCCACCGGTCAGTGGGTCTTCTCGGGGATCTCCCGTTTCCCCCGCCCTTTCATTCCGACACTGCTCCATACTCACCTCACCTCGCCCTAATCGGCTCTTAAGACCTCGAGTGATGGCGCACTTGATGCGTGTGGCAGCGTCGCCCTTATCGCTCGGCCTCGAACGCGGAGTAAAGCTACAGGTAGGCGGGCCCCTTAAGACGCCTCCCTAGACATTTTTTAAACACTTCAAGGCTACATACAGTTGTGAGGAATAATTGCGAAGACGATGGAAAATAGCATGAACAAGCTTTGCCATGTTTTGTTTCCTCAGAATTTTAAGAGCATTAAAAAAAACCATTATTTCATATTTGTACGAAACACTGTTCAACTTGTAGTAATTACATATGCGTACTCTTTCCTCGTATACAAAGGTTTTAGATCGCATGGGTTTTGCATCATGTTATTGCAAAATCACAAGTTAAGAGTTTTCCGGGCGTGCAATTAAAATGAACAAGGTCATTTAAAAAGGTAATATAACAAGGGTAACTGATAGGTCATGTATTAACTCGTCTTGAAGGTATGCTTAGAAAAACTTATTTTACAAAAAAAATCCTTATTTTAAGCAATCTTTAAAAATTGTAAAACATTTCGTAGCGTGATTTTAAAAATTACTTGAAATAGCTCATGATATCTGATTTTATTGTGAATTATCTAATTTCGGCAACTGTGTTAGTTTTTATTATTTGTGAGTCTTAAAAACAGTAAAGTTGTGATTTTAACAGGCCATCGTGTAAAAAATGAAGCTGTCTACATTTTTTTTATGTGAGAAAATAGTACTTGTAAGTAATGTATACAAGTTGAACGTACAAAAATAAAATAATGCATTTTTTGGTGACCATAACCCTTAAGCGATGCCTATAGGGTTTTAATACAGCAATTGTTTCTATTTGTTGCTATAGCTTAAAATATTTTTCTACAGAAGAATGAATATCGTTATAAAGAGAGCTACGTACAGAGGGTTTTTTTTTTGCGGACTTTGACACTTTTCAACGACCACATTTGTGTTCTCACTAACCTTAAGATCTCCAGCCCTACGAACATGAATACGCCCTAGGCAGCATGTGACAATATTCGTGATGGCTGCCGTGAATAAACCACAACTGCATATACGACATGCGTCTCAAGGATCGATAGAAGGGCCGAGACAAGCATATTGCTGCTCGGCAGTATTTGTCCAACAACGCATTTCGTTCCCGAGTAGCGATGCAGCTCGATCGACCTCCTTCGCCGCGAATATCGATCCATGCCCGCGCGGAAAATGGCGACCAGAACGCGGGACTTACTTTCCCCTGTCCTCTCTACGCCGTGGGTCACAAGATAAGCTCACAGATTCATTGGCAATGTTACTTGTGTCATTCCTGCACGCATGCGATGAATACAACTGATAAAAGATATTATCAGCAGATGGCAGTTCTGTGACGTGTAGATCGATATCTGATAATCCGGTGCTTGCGACTCTGTGCGAATACAAAAAAAGCATTTGCATACATTCCACAACGGGAAGGTGACCCACATGTACTGTGCTTTAATCCACGGTCTGGTATANAAAAAAAGCATTTGCATACATTCCACAACGGGAAGGTGACCCACATGTACTGTGCTTTAATCCACGGTCTGGTATATCTATTTTTAACAAATCGACAACCTCAAAGCAAGTTGACTGAAATAGAATAACTAATAATATTTTACAAATAACGGCGATGCTGTCATTGATGTAAAGTAAGGAGATGTTAACTAAATGTTAATGAAAATATATAATTAGGAATGATATTAATCCCTTGCAATTGACTAAACACATCTTTTAATAATACAGACAGCCATATATTGCGAANTAATTAGGAATGATATTAATCCCTTGCAATTGACTAAACACATCTTTTAATAATACAGACAGCCATATATTGCGAAAAAAAAAGTTAGCTCTTTCATAGAGACATGTCAACAGCTCTTATTTCAAAATCGTCTTACGTTTGTTTGAGAANGAAAAAAAAAGTTAGCTCTTTCATAGAGACATGTCAACAGCTCTTATTTCAAAATCGTCTTACGTTTGTTTGAGAAGGTATTTCCTCTTTAGACTGGGCCCACGTGACTTCCCGTACTGCAAGCAGAACATAGTTAAGTTGTGCCAAAATTATAAAATGCAATCATAAAATCAAGAAGCTAAACATTTTCACTAGCAGTAAAAACTGTAAACTCGCAGTTCNAAAATTATAAAATGCAATCATAAAATCAAGAAGCTAAACATTTTCACTAGCAGTAAAAACTGTAAACTCGCAGTTCACAAACCAGTACATAATTTTGTCTTCATAGCTTACTACTTCCAACAACAAGAGCAGGATTGATCAANACAAACCAGTACATAATTTTGTCTTCATAGCTTACTACTTCCAACAACAAGAGCAGGATTGATCAAACTGAGTTATGGCAGAAGAACTATGAAAACCCTAGGTGCTTAAGCTATGCGGCGGGTCGCACAGAAACCAGCGCGGNACTGAGTTATGGCAGAAGAACTATGAAAACCCTAGGTGCTTAAGCTATGCGGCGGGTCGCACAGAAACCAGCGCGGCGCACACATGCTTACTATCGCGTCAGGTTTTCTTCTGTAGACTGTTCACGGGTTGTGTACTTTTGAAAACCATGCTCAGAATCCAATTCGCTGTCCGTTGAGTATCCTTCCGCCATATGTTCAATTAACTTTGCCGTGAACCTGCTCGTTTCATTCATGCGTCGATTAAGTGTAATGTGAAGNCTTCCGCCATATGTTCAATTAACTTTGCCGTGAACCTGCTCGTTTCATTCATGCGTCGATTAAGTGTAATGTGAAGTTTTCACGATCATAAATAAGTATGTTACTTGTATGACTGTTATGAACGTAAAACAAACATAAANGTGTAATGTGAAGTTTTCACGATCATAAATAAGTATGTTACTTGTATGACTGTTATGAACGTAAAACAAACATAAAATAAACGAAATAAGTTCATCATCAACAAATAAAGACGTCACATTCAACTATGCTGCAATTTTTTTCCTTGATGAATTCGCGATTTGTTGCCAATTTTACCGTGAGTATTCCAGTCGGTGCTTACGTGAAAATGCATGCAGTCACGGGCAGTGACTTTTTTCAAAGTAATTTTAAAGTGCTCAGTCAACCGTGAACAGTTTATATTTGATTATGCAATGCAAATAATTTCTCGCCGGTTTTTAGCGTCATCTGTGACCGTGACGCCAAGGCGTGGCTCGACTGATGTTGACTCCTGATAAGCTTAATTTTCAAGTTGTGCGAAGCCCATTTCAAAAGGTTTCCCCCTTTTACCCTCCTACACATCCGTACGACGTAAAATTTAAAATTTAATTTTAGTTCGTTTTGCTGTCCCGTATTACTGTGCGTGTCGAAAAAAAAGNCCGTACGACGTAAAATTTAAAATTTAATTTTAGTTCGTTTTGCTGTCCCGTATTACTGTGCGTGTCGAAAAAAAAGTGTTATGCCTGGGCCTTAAGAGCGTTGGCCACAAAAAATTTGTTATCTTATATTTGTACCACTTACTNAAAAAAAAGTGTTATGCCTGGGCCTTAAGAGCGTTGGCCACAAAAAATTTGTTATCTTATATTTGTACCACTTACTGTTCTACTTGTAGAGATTATCTGTAACTATCTTTTCCTCAGATAAAATATTTATAGATCACATGGTTTCTACAAAATGACGTCAAAATCATAATTTCACTGTTTTAGAAAGGTATAAATTATGAAAACAATTTTTCTTACAGAAGTAAAATAATTCACACTGAAAGAAGATGCTAAGAGCGACTTCAAGGCGTCTATAAAATTGTACAAGGAAATATTTTTGCAATTTTAGAAAAATTTTAAAAACAAGGCAANAGCGACTTCAAGGCGTCTATAAAATTGTACAAGGAAATATTTTTGCAATTTTAGAAAAATTTTAAAAACAAGGCAATACTTGAATGTTTTTGATTTTTGGCTGCCCCTAAATTTTAAGAAAATATTTTTTGCTGAACATTTAAAAAAATTAATTAAGACAAGTTCTTTCAGATGCTCTTTTTAAATTTTCTGCAAATAGTTTGGTTTATTTTATTTTTACATTACAAAAACAGTAACATTTTGACTTTGACGTGTTATTTTGCAAAAACCATTCAGCCTAAACATATTTTGTGTGAGGATAAGGTAGTCACAGATAACACCTACAAGTTGAACAATGTATGGTTCAAATATAAAATAACACATTTATTCCGTAGCCAAACGCCCTTCACGGGTCACCGCTGATAAAGGAAAGGTTTGATTAACGGCGTTAAAGAGTGTAAAATTATTTTCTACATGTTTTTATAATTCAGTCTCTTTCGTTGTGATTTAAAGTAATTGCCTGAAAAAGTATGACTTGGAGGTAAATTGCTTTTCAAAAATAAAGCAAACGAGCTATGAGAATTTTTAATTTGTATCTTTTTTTCCGTACAAATATCAAAATTTAACAAATAATTGTACATGTTATTAGAACGCCATGAGGACTATTTCTTGGAAACTTGTTATGCAGGCCGATTGTATTTCAGTTTTAACTGTCGAGATAAAATTTAAAGTCCAAATGCAATAAGTTAAACCTTGCGGTAGGTAAACCGAATGTCGGATTTGAAAGAACATTGCAACATCTCACCTCTGTGAATTCAAGAAACACTTAAGCTGAAATCAAGCTTTGTGCTGAAATAACTTTGAAATTTGTAGGCTTACAAATAAATATTGTAAATAATAATACCACAGGATGATTCTAAAACCATGGGACAAACATTGAAGGGTGGTAGAGCTTACTAAAACAAACAAGTATTGTATAGGAATATATGGGCGGAAGTGACGCGTTGGGGCACAAACACAAAAACATAACACATTAACGGAAACATAAAATGCATACGTAACGAGTGATTCCGTACAGAAAATGTTAAAACAGTTGCTGGAAATGCATCCACCAACAGTCACGCACGCTTGGCGACCTCTACATATGGCGTGATTGGCTGACAATGGTGGCGTGCGTGAAATACCCGGCGTATTTGAATCTGTTCGCCTATCACTCCACCAACGCTACCAAGCTTGCATTACTGTCGGTGGTAGCCATTTTGAGCAATTATTATAAACATTGCTGTAAAAAGGCATTTAGCGGCGACGTTGTAAATAAACACTGTGTTGCATTTCACGTGTTATTTTTGTGTTTGTGCCTCAACGCGTCACTCCCGCCCATATATTCCTATACAATAATTGTTTGTTTTAGTGAGCTGTACCACCCCTCAATATTTGTCCCATGATTTTAGAATCAGCGTGTATATTTACGTTTGGATCATGGTAAATGTTATTTTTCAAACCAAGAGTCCATAAGATGTCCTTAGACAGCAACGTAGTTGGCTGCTGAAGAGTGTTGAAAGAGGCGGTGTNTTCAAACCAAGAGTCCATAAGATGTCCTTAGACAGCAACGTAGTTGGCTGCTGAAGAGTGTTGAAAGAGGCGGTGTGTTGTCTGTGCGCAGGGACTTGACCCGGGGGCTGGTGCGACGGGCGGAGCAGGCGGGCTTCACCGCCCTCGTGCTCACTGTCGACGCGCCCGTGTTCGGCGTCCGGCACTGCATCCTCCGCAACCAGTTCAAGCTGCCCCCCCACCTCAGGTGAANGGCACTGCATCCTCCGCAACCAGTTCAAGCTGCCCCCCCACCTCAGGTGAACCACCCGGCGCTCTCATCACCACCCGTCAACCAACACTCTACTGCTCCTCTTCCCTCTAGTCCTGCCAGATGTCTCACACTTGTGGCGAGGCAACTTCATCACAACTGATCACACGGCAGAACTATTTATCTACTTTTTATTTATTTGCTATCCACCTCTTGATCCCCCCAGTAAGCATTCACTTAAGAGATATGGGTTTTGACATTCTGCGTAATTTTCATAACCTAATGACAAGGATTTCTTAACACAGGAACAGATTTTACAATGCATTAATTATCTTAGATTTATACATAAACAAATGCTGCAAAATGTTTGAAAGAATTTTTTACANTAAGCATTCACTTAAGAGATATGGGTTTTCACATTCTGCGTAATTTTCATAACCTAACGACAAGGATTTCTTAACACAGGAACAGTAATAATATAATTGCTTAACCTAGTAACAAAAGAAAAGAATGTTTGCACATGACAAAGCGTTTGGATATAAAACATCGTGTTTACACACGACAAACCATTTAGACATGAACATTAAAGTAAGTATTATACATATGTACATCAGTCACCATTTTCCCTAAACATATACAACAAAATATTCGTTGCAACAATTCAGTGTGATTTGAATTTGTGATTTAAACGGCTTTAAAACATACGACATCAACACAAACTGTAAGGAAAGATATTGGACTCATCGCGGCAAGCGTTACTCCCACGGACGCACTGGTTGACGACTGCTACCTGTCAGCATCAGTTGTAACTATCTGTGGGCATTGCGTCGGTGCATTAGAGTAAATCGGGAAGTGGTATATTACTAATTTTCAGTTTATTTTAGAACAAGTCTGAAATACGGGATACATGACGTACCGTCCTGTGTCCATACGGGATAATTCTTTAAGCTCCAGGATACGGGAAATCCCATACACTACGGGACAGTTGGCAACCCTAATTCCCACACAAATGCCAAAACCACGTGGTTTCCACTAACGTTAACACGTTGTTTATTGAAAATGAGTTATTTGATATGCTATAAACATTACTTTTGGCTAAGTTGTAACGAAAATACTATGTAAGTAAGTTATGCATTTTTTTAAACGTTGGTTTGAGGTTAAAACCAGCATTTTGATTAAAACGCGGGTTTGAGGTTAAAACCTAATGTAAACAAACATTACATAGTTATTGAAACTCGCGAATTTGGCATTTGCGTAGAAGACGAAAATCAGTTTACCACACTCTAAATCTGAATCAGTGAGAATTTCACTGTTTCAATCAGTTAACAGTACCTGACTGATTCAACAGTCACTTCAGTGAATTTAACTGATGAATCGGTGAAAAAAGGCCATATTTCCTTCAGTGACATTTTCCAATGATTCTTCAGTCATTTTTTTCACTGTTTTTCAGTGGTTTGTTTTTTTGACTGATCTATAAAAAACGTTTGAAAATGGCTGTTAAAGAACGTGTATCAAGTGAAATAACAACGAATAAACTAATAAAACCAATACAAAATACTTTCTAAAATGCGTTTCGTCTTTCAAAACACCATTTTACGACTTAATATGAATATTCAGTCTTTCATTCCGTTTTCACGTCTTTCATTTCGTTTTCATGTTATCATCACAGCGCTGTTTGAAGGCTTAAACTGCATATAATGTCGCGAAAAGAATTCACTCATAAATGCAAATCGTTTTAACAATCCTAACGGTATCAATTAAACAAAAAAACGAAAAGTAAAGACATACTTTTTAAATCTTCACGATTTCGATAAGACCTATAAGATATATATTTTCCTCGCTTATAATCGACTTGTCTGTGTAGTGCATATGGCAAGGTAACTGCCTAAAAGCGAAGTGGAAAGGGTGTGTGAATTAAATCCCAGGCACCTCCGAGAAATTTTTTACTTTTCAAATTACGGTAAATTGCGCAATGTAAATAGTAAACTAAAGTAAATATGTTTATTTCACGTAATTATTTGGCTTAATTTAATAAAAACAGTATTTAATTCGCCACTGCAGTCAGCCGTCACTTATTCAAGCAGTGAAATTTTTTCACTGAAACAATCAGTGATTTTCTACTGATTCGAATTTAGAGTGCACATATTTAAGATATGGTCCGCTCCTGTACCCGCACTCAAGGTCGTTGCAAGAAAATACAGAAAAATAAATAAACATGATCCTATAAATGAGGGTGATTGCCAAGTTTGTGAGCAAATATTTTGCCAGTCTTATGCATTCATATCGAGGCATATATTACGATGTAATCTGTATTTTGCTAAGATTTACTTGTATGAACATTGTGAGTTCTTCCACATTATGTGCAATTACAATTGTCACGGATCTGAACACTTTATTTATGCGTGGATTAAGCGAAATCATGAAATCGCCATAAAAGTGAAGGTTTAACAAATTTGCTTATTCTTAAACTTATATGAATTAAAAATAAACAGAAAACAAAATAAATAATTTTAGTATTGACAAAAGTTTACCTTAGAAGACTTTCCATTCAGCGTTAAGAAATGGAACTACTTTCTCTCAGTCGTTACCAACTTTACTGAAGCATACCAGGCAGTGCGTCCGTTACTGAAGCATACCAGGCAGTGCGTCCGTTACTGAAGCATACCAGGCAGTGCGTCCGTTAAAATATATGCAGGTAGGAGCAGCGACATTTCTCAAAGTTTGATTTTGAAAGTGCTCAGTTAATCGTGAACAGCTTATACCTAACAAACACATCATTCTTACGCAATATTTGCTCACAAATCTGGTATAAACAATTTTCAATGGTCGCCATTTATAGTCTTTTCTGTATTGGCTACAAACACCCACGAACGTCAAAAAACGTGTTTAAGGTTTATTCATGTCCTACGATCTCTTAATTTTTTTCTCGGGGTTCTCCGCTTTAGTCATTCTGTCGCTTGCAACAAACTATTCTGCGCCAATATTGCTTCTGAAGCGAGAGGGCATGTGGTAAAAATGATGGAATCGAAATAAGAAAACCATAAGAAATGGAAAATAATTGGGTACCTCAAAAATTGTTATGAAGCACCCTGGATGGCAAAACGACTACGATTCAATATCTAAGCTAACAAACTATGTAGTCTAAGCACGTCAAGAAATACTAGAAAAGTAACGCCGAGAATGCGTGTGTACTAGCTGCTCCAATTGATTATTTATATGCCGCTGGTTTCGTTGTCACTAACGTACTTGGATTTTTCCTGACGATTTATGTAAACTCTAGCCTTAACGAGCGATATTTCGAACAGAATTAACTAAATGCAGTACCAATTTTCTTTATTAAAGATAATATAAAAATATTACGTTGTTTTTCCAGGTTGGCCAACTTCACAGGAGACTGGGCAACTGAAATATACGACTCCAAAGGCGGTTCTGGGATAAACGAGTACGCCCTTTCACTGTTCGATCCTAAACTCACCTGGGAAGACGTTGAGTGGCTCAAAAGGTATGTAAGTCGCCTCAACGTGTTAACGCTATATGGTCAATAAAGTGTCTATTTTATTGCAATGTATATGTATTAAAACATTTTCAAATTTCGTAACTTGAATAGTTTTTCTTTTTTCGCACTTAACAAAA
>NQII01011618.1:0-27554 GCA_002778355.1 Clitarchus hookeri
TATATATACATGAGTGTACATTGTGTATAGCCGTAGGAATACTTTCTCCAAAAGGTGCACAATGATTACAATTGAAATTTTTTCAGAACGAGTACGCTCAAGGGTAGGTAAATGTCCATTTTAACGTATCAAGACCATTCATACGTAGCTTGAGAGTAAAGCTTGCGTGCTTAGAGACGTAAAACACGCGCTCGATGCAAGAAAATACACCAATGCGCATGCGCCAACGAGACACAGTAGTGCGCTGCCTAGTTGTGGCACCAAGATTAAGGTCGCGTAACCCATTGCCTCAGGTTGCGTGCTCCATTTCGGGGAACCCGTCTACGCATTTGTCAGAATAGGAATTACCAGCAGATGTTCCTACATTAGGCAAGACATGTGCGGCTCGTATTTACTTCAGGATTCCTATATCATCCGAGGTTCTCAAGAGAAGAAGCTTTCTCAGTCGTGAGGCGACCACTTTTATGGATGCGGTAAGAAAATCACAATATTATGCAATCTTTTTTGAGAGGCCGTGTTCCGTTACTTGCACAAATGCAGTTACTAGAAAACTCTTGTGATGATGTTCCGTTATTAAAGACGTTCTCAACAAAACAACGGAAACGAACAACAATCATGATTTATTTCGCCATGACGTTGAAAATAAAGATGGAGACTGTTCAACATGTAAACAAATTGGCATACCTTACTTTGGGTACTTTGAATTTTACGTATGCTGAATCACGCTTAAAATTACACAAATAAACACTCCTTAAAGACAAATGCCTGCACTGATCAATGTCACAAACGAAGGTCTTACAGCTTTTTAACCTAGCATGTGGTGCATTCCCGTCAGCAATTTTCACCAACGTGACATCAGCGCACGAAACGCTTGTGCTCCAAGCCACACGTATTTAAAACGCGAGGTTGGTTGGATGTAGACTGACTTAAGAGGTACACTAATGCGCCTACAACGAGGGATCGAAACCAATTTCTTGCTCATATTGCGCATATTATAGATAACGTAATTCAGCCTGTTGACGAGGCCCCCAACCTTGAAGTATATATTATTAATATGTCCTATTTTACTGATCATATTTAATTGAAATACTTTATAGTCTATCTTATATAAAGTAAGTAGTTATAAATAGGGCATTCGAACGCAGGTTTGTGACATGGAGGTCTGAAGGAAAATATGGCTGCCGCCGGCCACATCCTGCTCTTGCATTCCTCAACCTCCTGCTCTTGCATTCCTCCAGCGGTGGCCATGTTGGTGGCCATGTTTGCAGTCAGTACAGAAACCACATGTCATTAAGTTTGTTTTCCATGGTGGCCATTTTACCAGCCAGTAAATTAATTTAAAAAAATCATTTAAAAAAATGTATTAAAATTTTTTCCAGTGTCCACAGCATTTCATGACATTCAGTTTGTTTTCCATGGCAGCCATTTTTAAAGCCAGTAAATAATAAAAAAATTATAAAAAATTAAAAAAAAATGATTGTCTAGAACATGTCATTACATTCATTTTGTTTTCCATGGCGGCCATCTTGCCAGCCAGTAAATTTAAAAATTTCTTTTAAAAAAGTTATTTAAGAAATTATTTTTTTTATTTTTGGCAGCCATATTGGATGGTGCCACCCCTATCCCTTCGTCGTCGTGACCCCCCTCCATAGATTTGGGCGGCAGCCATGTTGGTCACCACCACCACCCCTCCCTCCCTCTATCAATTAAATCGTGCGAGACTGTACACATTGAAGTTTTTAAAAAAAGTACTTGATTATCAGCATAATTATTCATATGTACAATGAATTGAAAGTATCGACACCTCCGAATTAATATGTATATAGCATGTAAGTACTCATATATATAACTGGTAAGTATGCATATGAAAGTGTTAGTTTCCCTCCCATCCCCCGTAAGATCTATATTTTCTTAGGCGTTGAAGATGAATATTCCAAATTAAACACTTGCAATTATTTCAGGGTAGGTATTCAATTGGACTCAACACCACACACACACAGTTAATAAGTATTTAAGTAAAAAAAGGATTTTTTAATGCAAAGAAATAAAAAGCATGTCATAGGGTTATTTACGTCTTTTATTAAACGCAATACGTACTCACACACATTGTATTTCACAGTAAGCAATCTGATTTTAATGCATGTTTTTGAAACACATTATATACCTACATTTCACTAGAAAGTATATGAAACTCATACATTTTATGTCACTAGAAATTATATGAAACTCATACATTTTATGCTGATTTAATATCTGCCATACATATAAAAGTGAATATTTAAAAAAATTGATGGTCAATAGACTTGACACATAAATGCGTGAAACGAACTTACAATAACATTTCAGGGGTAAAACTTTGCACAGAAAATTAATCATGCTGATTTAATATCTGCCATAAATACGTCAGTGAAGAGAAAAAATAATTTTAGGTTAGTAAACTGAAACGAATTTACAAGCACATTGCAGAAGTAAAAAACTTTTTATAATGAACCTAATCACGAATCACATTTAATTAACTACAGCAGTAAAAAAAAAATGTGACAGAATGAACACACAATTTTCTAACTAACCTCGTCACAAGTCACACCTGCCTTTCTCTTCAAATTCACCATTTCGATGACTTTGTGAAGGAGCCTGGATAGGTGTATGTCGATCACAGTCTTTGGGTGGTCCTTATTGACAAACACTTGCAAGCCTTGTTGTTGGTGCTTCCAAATGTCCCTGCCGGACGTTGAAAGAATCTTAGCAGTGGGAAACAATTTCAGTTGCAGCACAGACGGCTGAGTTATGTCTGGCGGGTACGTACATTTGTATAGACAGCCGCCGCTCCGTAAAGAAATGAACGAAACGTAGTCTGTAATATTGCCAGATGTGCTGCTTGCTTCATTGAGTGAGTTTGGAAATGCCTGTTTGAAATCATACGTTGAGCAACTCACATGATCGATGGCGGATGAGGACCCATTCGCTGTAGTGAAGTCCTTGGCGTTGGAGTACGAATCGTAGGAGTGTAGCAGCTTCTCTGGGGCTATGGCAGCATTGATGACAGTAGTCGCTTCATCTAGGTGAACAGCTTTGGCGTTGACACATTTATCGAAGTAGCTGACAAACCGCTTTTTAGTAGAATTAAGGGGTAATATTGCGGACGAAGCTAGTAACTCCAAGGCCAACATCCAATTCCCCCACGTCACATTGTTTGATGTTTGCATAATAGACTTATGCAGAAGAGAAACAATGCCTGTAATGTCCTCTCGCACGGCTGTTGCTGTTGTGTGAACGTGTGTCGTCAGTAGGTCTAGGCACTCCTACGGACCAATACCTAGTACTGCACATGTAGGCAAAATGATGTTGAAAAACTGCAAAAGAACAGTGTTCTTAATTGCAATCTTCTTGGCTGCCTTCGCAGGAGAAGGCGAATGCGCATGTTTAGTAGCCAGAGACGCTGGTGGTGATGTATCAATACGAGTAATGATCACCTCAATGTCAGACATATCGTCGCCGGTAAACATAATGTACGAAATAATCTCCAACAGTCACGGTTCGAATAGCGTCTTCCTGAGAACGCAAACTGAATGTTAGCCAATGCGAGTAGCATATGTATATACATACACCAGCGACCTACACACAAATTATGCGACGTCCCCTGGGAACAAAATGTAACAAATGACAGGAAGTAATTGGGGCGCAATTATAGGGGGGAAGCCATTTGGTACCTTCTCACGCTACGAAGGCTGTCAGACGCCGTTAAAACGAATTATGGCGGCTGTGTCGGCGCGTTCTCACGCTACGAAGGTGGTCAGACGCTGTTTAAAAACTAATTATGGAGGCTGAGTCATCACCGCGCAGAAAATTGATTTAAATTACGCCAATTTAAGGGTTATCACACTACCCTATGACACAGCTTGTGTGTGCAGCCAGTGGCATTAGAGTACGCCGTTAAAGACGAATTATGGCGTCTGAGTCATCGCTGCACGGCAAATTGATTTAAATTACGGCAATTTATGTGATGCTGCGCTCCTAATGACACAACCTGTGTGTGTGCGGGCCAGAGTCATTAAAGAACGCTGTTAAAGACGAATTATGATGGCTGAGTCATCGTTATGGAGCAAATTGATTTAAATCGCCAATTTACGAGTCGCTGCGCTCCCAATGACACAAACCATGTGTGCAGGAACGTTGTTAAAACGAATTATGCAGGCTGAGTCTTCTCCAGTCGACAGATTGGTATACATGACACCCTGCCACAAAGCCTGTAGCCACGCCCCGATAGTACAGTCTTCGTGGGTGCGGACCAGAGGCATTTAAGAAAATCTACAAACCGGGTGCGGGCGTCGTGTGACACCCTCAGGAACTGTTAAAACAAATTAAGGCCAATCGCTGGGCGATAGATTGAAATAAATTACCTTATGTTTTCTACTTGCACGTGCGACAAAGCCAATCAGACGCTGTTAAAACGAATTAGGGAGGTCGGGCAATTGCTGTACATTCAAAAAAGCACTACATTACATCGCAGTCCTATTGTACCTTCTCAACATATAAATAATTTAGTTTTACAGATTTGCGTGGCAGTATAATGGAAGTTGTCACACAGGAAACTAAGTTGCCAGTCTGTATTAGTAACATTGACAAGGCAGTGGAAACTGGAGCATTTAAATCGCAGCACGGAAAATTATTGCCAGGAACAGTTCGCGCAATAATATGTGATCCTTCGAATTCTGGGAAGACTTGCGCCCTCGTGATTTTGTTAGAAAAAAACGGTCTTCGGTTCGAAAACGTGTACCTTTATTAGAAATCACTCCACCAGCCAAAGTATTTGCACCTAGCAAAATTTCTGCAAGGTGTTGTGGGACTGCAATATTTCCCTTTACCGAAAATGAATCAGTTATAAAGCCAGATGAGGCATTAACGAACTCTGTGTTTATTTTTGACGATGTGGCATGCGAAAAACAAACAAATATTTCAGTAAGGGGCGGCATATGGCTGTAGATGTCGTATATATGTGTCAAACATACTCGCGTATGCCGAAGCAGCTTTTACGTGACAATGCCAATTTCCTGGCAATATTTCGTATGGANTGTGTCAAACATACTCGCGTATGCCGAAGCAGCTTTTACGTGACAATGCCAATTTCCTGGCAATATTTCGTATGGACGACATGAATTTACATCACACATACTCGGACCATGTAAATAGTGATATGGAATTTGACAGCTTTAAAGAAATGTGTGCGCATTGCTGGAGCGGCGCGTACAGTTTCCTAGTGATAGCGAAAAATTTTCCAATCGATAAAGGGAGCTACCGCAAAGCATTCGATCAGTTTCTTATTAGCCATCAGTGAAGTATGAGTTAATGTATCCAAATTTGGGCATAGCGGCCTGAAATGTGCGCCTGAAAGCTGCATAATGTCCACCAACGATGGGAATTGCAGTTTCTGTGGGAAGAGGGCCAAGAACCTGGGTATTCCCAGGCATGACAAGGATACTGGTAACGTATCCTTTTTGCGAAGTGTTACCTCTGTTGCACTACGACTGGTGTAGCACTGCAAACAAGTATTGAGAAGCATTTACTCACATTAGTGACAGGTATGACTCTAATTAATGCTGTAGAGACAGCGCTGGGCGGTATGGGAGAGCAAATAGCTATCAGAGTACACACAGGTATGTCGCGCGAATTAGGCACATTGTCTGGCGATGTTAACAAATTTTCTGTGTTGCTGAGCAGATAAAAGGTTCTTCTTACAAGCAGGAAATCGTGCCTACTAAATATCTAAATATCCACACACTTATTTAGTCGAGAAAGTGATTCGCACTAAGAATAATAAGGTGTTTGTAAAATGGCTAGGGTTTGATCATCGTTTCAATAGCTGGATACACAAAGAATACCTCTAGTAACTTTTTTTTAGTCACCTCGCAATCAAAGCCCCGCAGACAAGACCTTAATTTGGTTGGTTCGGGTCGGACAAATGTAGCGATCTCGGAGGGTTGCGAATGGCGCTTGAGACCGCCACTCGACATGAGGGGGTCGGACCAAAGGTGCGAACTCTGCGGCCTCATAGTAGGAGTGCAAGCGAGCGCGATGGCCACCATGGTCGGAGGGGAGAGAACTAGCTGGCCCCTCTCGCAGCGAACGATCCCTTACAGCACACAAACACAGGATGTTCACAGACCATTATAAAACACATGCACTAAAAACAGCAACAGTCAGTGTCACATTATGAGCCATGTAAATAGGCTCGGTTAAGAAAAGAGCAGGTGCTGTGAATAAAATAATTAATACTCTTCCTTTCGAAGCCCACATTTGAGACTACAAGTTATGCGGTCCTGGAACACGGTTAGCCTGCAGACTCCAACGTGGGGACGCGCCTATAAATACACTAGATGTGGCCTGTAAGGCTCACAATATTTTGTATGCTGAGAGCGAAAATTTGGCTGATAGACACACAGCTGACACAATCCTTGCGAATAAGGCCAAAACTATAGTTAAAACTCCAAACACGAAATTCGGCGAGCGATTGGTGGCGTGGACAGTTGGTAAAATAATGAAGGCTAAAGTTAAGCGCAGAATGGGTATGGGATTTAGGAAACGAACAGTTAAGAAGAAGAATAAAATGTGTAACGAAGTTAAGCGCGGAGGAATACTTCCATTTTTGCTGCCTGCAATAGGACTTTTGGGATCGTTAATAGGCAACGCCAGCGGAATAGCGCGGGTTGAGAAAGTGCTAAAGATGGAAATAACCAATTAGCAGAACAATTCCGACATAATAAGCAGATGGAAATTCTAGCCAGCACAAAAAAGCACGGGAAAAGGTCTATACATGTGCCCGTATCGCGACGGCGGCGGACGCGTATGTCGGCGGCGAAAGTCGTAAGGGGGCTGCCCGACCATCCGCTGACAAACATTGAATAGCGTAAATTTTCGTGAAATTTAAAAATACATTATTTTCTTGGGGTGTTTATGCTAGATACACTTTCCACAGCGGCCGAAAAAATCAGAATGTGGTATAGTGAATTTAGATACGAGTTTGGGGTCAGGCACACACTGGATTGCGTATAGAAAAGATGGGAACCCAGTTGAATATTACGACAGCTTCGGCAACTTAAGGACCCCACCAGAACTGAAAAAATATTTCAATGCAGTAGAATTTATTATAACCATGAGAGAGAGCAGCGACCACGGGACTGGAATTGCGGCCATTTATACCTAGGTTATTTAATGTCTACACAATAATACTAAGGCGTCAGTCATGTCTATCACCTTGATTGTGACAGGCACTTCGTTGAAATTACAGTCAGTGCATTTTCCGCTGCTAAGCGTGGAAGGTGAGTGGTTTCTTGCCGTGATAGATTTTCAAACATATTTTTCAGTACCTAACATTGATGGTTATAATTGCAAGTTTCGATATATTAAGGCAGACTGTAAAAGGGGTGAGGTACGAATACCTACCGGCTCGTACGAGATTGAAGATATTGGCTATTATCTTAAACGAGAGCTAAAACCAGATGTGACTTTAGTACTGTGTGGAAATTCTAATACTCTACAAAGCGAGATGAAGTGTAGTGTTCAGGTAGACTTCTCGAAAAGCGATGCTGGGATTTGAAAACGCGAAAAACGGGACAAATGAAACCCATGTAGCTACCTTGCCTGTAAAATTTTTTCCCGTTAACGTTATCTGATTAAACTCTAATTTAGTTAGCGGCTCGCATCTCTACAGTAAACCAAGCCAGACATTACATGAATTCTCTTCAAATGTGCTGCCAGGATTTAAACTCATGAGCGTTCCAACAACACCCATATATGTCCCGGTCGCGATAGAGAACGTACAGGAAGTAATTGTTTCCATAGTAGACCAAGAAAGTAGTTTGATTAATTTTAGATTCGAGGAAATAACAGTGCGTTTACATTTGTAGAAAGATGGGGCTGAAAATTAAGCATATCAAATTGAATAAAGTAGCGTATCGCACCACACCTAAAGTCAGTACGAGGCACGCACGTATCCGTAAATGTTCGTTTCCTTACACGATTAGGTTTAACGGTCAATAGTAAGTATGGACGTAGAAATATTAAACATAAGCCTGCTGGTAGGATACGAAGCAACAATTACCAAGGCGGAAATACACACTTATTCGCCCTACTTGCCATGGCCGTATGTGGTATCGTCCGAGGTATGAATTCCCGTTCAAAACCAAGATATTCTTATTTGCGCTTTAGAGGGACGCTGACAAGGGCGGGTATTGCGCTTCCAGCAAAAACTAAAATCATTAGAAACGGTATACTTCACATGATTAATAGAATCTCCTATGAATTGAACAGGTGTGAAGTACATGCCACTCGCGATGTTGGAATCACTGCAACATTAAAGTTTTAAGGTTCCTGACTATGCTAATGGGAAATTTGAAGTGTGTATTCCCCTCGCTATGATGTTAGGCTTCGCTGAAGACTATAGGCACATAATCATTAATTCCAAGCAGTAGATAGTTATGCAAATGGCCACCATGCTCAAACGAATGTACTCCAGGAAACTGGCACAGAAGCGGCTACACTTGCAATACTTTCTATTGACTGGTAACTGCCGCATGTACAAGTGAACATGACAGAACACGTAAATTTTTTGAAATATGCAGAAAAAGGCAGGAACGTGGATATGGCGTTTCGTACTTGGAGTTTAGAAACTTATCCTAATGTACTGAGCTCTGTAAGCGTAAATTAGGACGTGAAAACTAGTTTTACAAGTGAGAAACCGAGATATATAATTGCAGAGTTTCAAGACGGTAAACGAAACGTAATTGATAAGGACTGTTTGACATTCGACCACGCAAATATTTAAAACGTTAAGGTTTTACTCAATTCTGAAGCGTACCCCTATGGTGATTTAAATATTGATTCTGCGAACGGCGCGTATATGTCGCCATACCAAATGCACGCAGATTTCCAGCGTTCGTACAGTGGCCAAACACATGCTCCCATTCTAGAACCGAACAAGTGCATGCACACAGCCCCGGCCCTCGTCCTTGACGTTAGCAAGCAGGAATACCGTTGAAATTCCGGCATTGTAGACTGCAGAATTGAATTAACTGCCACGGAAAATTTCCCAGCATTCACCCAGGCCTATACCTTAATACTACATGATAGACTGGTATCGTATAATGTGGGCGACAGAGTAGTTAAAATACTCTCGTAGATTACAACTATAGTACATTATCTCCCATGCGCTACAGCGCAAATGTCATAATGTATGCAAACATTCAGGAATGCGTCTTGCAGCAGGGTTATGTTATTAAACATATTTGCATGACATACCATGATGATGACCGAATAGCGACGTATACATTTAAACTGCCGTGTCCATGGCATGAGCTGGATGTGAAAAGCAAAGTAACGAATATTTGGCTGGAAAAATATTACCACGGCATCAATTGGGGTGAGGGTGATTTGAAATACGAGAAAGATCACAATGTACTTGTCACCACGCTCAGTAACAATGGTACAGTCTTTGTGGCAGGGCCAGAGCAAAAAAGTCATTCAAGCAATTATTGCTACACCGCCACTAAAATCTGCGATCCACAAACAGAGTTTGGATGNCAGAGCAAAAAAGTCATTCAAGCAATTATTGCTACACCGCCACTAAAATCTGCGATCCACAAACAGAGTTTGGATGCTCGTCATTTAGAAGGTTGAGAGAGAAATATACAGACCTGTTAGAACATGCATGTGACACATGTATGCATAACCTTGTATGCTCTTGTCATAATGTGTTGTTGATTAAGTCATGGCATTTGTCAGACTATACCGAAGGTAAAAAAAAACACCAACACCANCTTGTCATAATGTGTTGTTGATTAAGTCATGGCATTTGTCAGACTATACCGAAGGTAAAAAAAAACACCAACACCAGTCATTATAAATAGCCCATCTATCGGGGCAAAGAACTTTAGTACTGATCCACAGCTCATCATGGAAGGTCCAATCGCCAAGCGGAATGGGTCCATCCGACATATACCGCTGTCAGAGCTCGTCATCGGCAAGGTATAAATGCCATCAGATTTTCACCGCACAGAGTCACCATACAGTAAATGTGTAACATGTATGATAGACAATGAGATACGTGTCCAGCTGCCTACGCGCTATGCCCAACTCATATCAGATGACGACGTGGTCAGGCTTAATGCTGCAACAGTACGATTCAGCTATGGTGGCATCAAGTCTAGTAAAAATGGGAGGTCAATACTAGTAGTAGAATTTTCGTAAATGGCTAACATAGTGTGTAATATGTACTTCAACCAACTAGTACATATGAGGGTGTCGATACTGTAGGATACAGGCGTGTACATTTCAAACCGCCTGGCCAACCGTAGCAGGTTGAATCATGTAATGGTCTTGAACACTGGGCATGCCGTGACAATGAGGTTATTTTTCTCTCGGTACCATGTAATGTAATGTCGTGTGGTGCATATCACCTAAGATCTGGAATGAAGCTGCCTTGTTCACTCAGATCTATGAAATCATGCGAAGAGTACATATGCCATGTACTGTTTACTNATCTGGAATGAAGCTGCCTTGTTCACTCAGATCTATGAAATCATGCGAAGAGTACATATGCCATGTACTGTTTACTCGCACAATTGCGTATGTTCTTTGCAATGCCAACACTGGCAGTGTAATTACCCGCTGGACTGAGTGCTGCACCGGCGACCGTAATACAACCTACATGAATACATNGCCAACACTGGCAGTGTAATTACCCGCTGGACTGAGTGCTGCACCGGCGACCGTAATACAACCTACATGAATACATGCACAATTACGTGGGCTGCAATGTGTTCGCTGTCATCATGCGAGGTGTACGATGCTGCAATATAAGAAGAGCGACATGCAGAGCTGCAGTAGTGTTTCGTTGAGAAGAGAACTAACATCATCATCATCATCATGTTTAACCTTCATGAGTGTGTGACATTTCTGCCGGAAGCCATGAGCATGTACGATAACTACTTTATCGGATACAGAAGAGTTGTGTTTAAACCAAGAGTTGAACACGAGCAAGTACAAATATGTGACTCTGAACATCATTTTTGGGGTTATCAGGATGCTTGTGATAACTTTTATTATGAAATTCGACCCTGCTACAAGTTCGACCAGTGCCCAGTCTACAATCTCCGACCCCAGAGCGAACTACCTGAAAATGGACGTATTCCTGCATTACGTATGGAATGTGAAGGCATTACAGAACTACGCACCGAGAAAAAGGTGAAATTTACCTTGCGAGAAGTTGACACTGGAGCAACTTACTGCTGGACCTATGTACAGGCCACATACATACGATCACGCTGGAATAATGCGGTACCACATACGTTCTAACCTGCGCCTTTAAGGTATGTTGCATCTTCAATTGAAACTATAAGTGAAGGTTAGTAAACCAGTTACAACAAGAACATGGGCGACGACGGAGCAGATATCGGCAGCAGCGCGAAGGCAGAGGGCGAAATAACATGTCATAGCAAGTGTAAATGTTGTAAGATAATGTACGACATTTATGCCCGTATACGACTATTATTGTTCAAGAACCACTGACGTCATGTCACCGTATGGCTATGTCTACCCTGCCAGTCAACACCAGTGAGCTCAAGATGAACGTGCCCTTTTGCCCAGAGACAGTCTACAGCAGTGTGACAACTGACAACTGTATAACCCATGCGAGCAGTGCGACAGTATAGCACATTGGTTGTTGTGCACAACCCGACATCGATGTACAAGCAATGTCAGCAGATGGTCGAATGCTATATTCTGGGAAGATGTGTCGTTAACGATATGCGAACAGACACTCCCCTGCCATGTGGCCCATATGAAGTTATAACTCACGATTTATTGCAAGATACAATAAGAGTTTGCCTTCCGCAAGAACCTTTGGCTGAACCTGCAGCTGCTGCTGTGATCGCCATTACTAAGGAGAACATCCAGCCGCTGCCTGAGGACATCCAGCTGCCTGTCAATGTCAAACGCAATAATTCTACCGTCGTAAGATGTGAGAAGCCTGCCGCCACCAAGTCCTCGACTTTGCGTCGCAGCACACCGCCTCATCGCAGAACGTCTCGTAAGAAGATGTTGCCGGTCACAACATGTCTGAATTGCTGCAATACATTGTTTCAGGATGTGAGCAAATTATCTGTTGATGATAGAAAGACATTACTGCTGCATCAATTCACTACTCTACTTGCAAAGGTAGAGTGTGTAAATGTTTTAATTGGCAACTTATTGTATGCTACAAGTACTGAGCTTTGCAAAGTATAGTGACAAAAAAAAGTTTTAATTGTAGGTATATATACATTTAATAAGTATATTGTAAAAAGAAATGTTTTAATTGTTTATAGGTAATTGGTATATTGAAAAATGTTTTAATTGCTGTACCTACTCAGTTTGCAAAAATTATAGTGAAAAAAAATGTTTTAATTGTATTGGCTATTTTGGTGTATGCAGCAACTACTACTCTGCTTGCAAAAAAAAATGTTTTAATTGTGTATATATTTAATTGCTATCTTGATGTGTTGCTTATGTATACATTCTCTTGGGCAATGGCCATGATTGACGAGTGTGTACTGTATGTATTGGTCATGATTGTCGAGTAAATGAATATCTTAAAGTAAAAAAATTTCAATAATATATATATGTACGTCATAAAATTCTCAGTGTTCTTATTTCTGTTGGTTATCACACACACAGCCCATACTAAAATGTGCTAGTATATTAAAAGCACACAACAACAATAAACGGTACACTACTTCAATGATTTATCTTTGTAAAGAAATTGCATGATGGAGTACGTTACAAGTACGGTTTAGTTGATCGTGTGGGTAAAAAACAGTACACTGCCTCTTGTAAAGACAGCCCTCTGCATTTGGGAATTATCAGGGGGAATCCTCCCGCGGTTCTACCCTCCCACAGGAAAACCAGGCTGTCGTATCGCACTGGAGGGGAGCGCCGACCAATGCCGCAGCTGGCCTAAGATGCTCACCCTTGTTTGAGAAAGGGTATAAATAACCCCTCCCACTGCCCTACACACTCAATCGTGCCTGGGCATCTGTGCGATACAGGTCTCGCTGCAGGTGCTGAACTAGAGTCCACATGATTGCAACCATAATACCTGCAAAGTGCTGTGCATCGTGTGTACACCTGCAGGAGAGAGTATTGGGGCCAATACTCTACGCAACTTCTCCTGCCTCTTTAGAGGTAAGTGAGTGTGTTTTGGCTTCTGGTGAGTATTAACATATGTGAAGGTGTCTCCCATGGCTAGTACTTTATTTAATTTCCCCTAGGGCTTTTCTAGAACTGTGTTTCATCTAGGGCTTTTTCTGGGACAGTGGTTATCAGTACTTAATTCTGTGTGTCAAACCAGCTCTTGTAATTGAGAGGCTTGTCTTTACTTGTTTGCTGCATATATAACTTTGCGTTGTTTTTAATGTGTAGGTCACGCACATTCAATATATATTCTCTTGCTGTCCCTAGCAGCTCTGTTTACATTCAGTTCGAGCCTCACTGAATGTAGTGTTAAAGTGTTAGATGTTGTATTAAATTATATGCCTATATTTTTGCGAACTATCCCCCTTTTTTTCTGTTTCTCCTAGGATACCACCTGGTCTGGGCTGCCTGCCACGTACCACAGATATATATGTATACTACCACTACTACTATAATGGAATTAACACCTAATTCGCTAGCATCACCTAGTTCACCACTGTTGTTTCCATCCACTGCTGCATTGCTTAACCCCCCTTCTGCTCCCATTATATGCAGACCCGCACTATAGTATGGTTTTTGTGACCGGGTGTTTACAATCCGCAGGAATGGATTCCGTCACGAGCGTAATTGCTCCCTAAATCCATTCCGGCAGCTTGCCTCACATTTTTGCGATAGGTGCGGTCGTCTCTTCAACTGACTACACGCGCTTGCCGAACATAGTTTAACATGTACAGGACTGATCAGACTGGATGTTTTGCTCAACTGTATGTTCTGTAATGAGGGCTTTGCGCGCTCTTGTCATGTCCGGCATCATGAACGTACTTGTTGGGCGAACCCTGCTGCCCCTTCAAGGGCATGTGGGACTTGCGGCCAGCACTTCACCAGGACCAATAGGTTTTGTGCTCATGTCACACAGTGTACTGGTGCTGCCACATCAACCTCCTGGCCAGCGAAGAGGACACGAGTTACAAGCCCGCAGCCGACTCATAACGTTCCTGCTCTTGCGAGCGCAGGTAGCTCTCACCGAGGGCCCATTGTCACTGGGGCTGGTGAGAGCAACTCATATGGCTTTGTGGAGGTTGAAAGCGCGTTTAGAGGTAAAATGAAAACATACATTTATTGAGAATACTTTGAGGGTAGACATTGAAATTTGCGACTACCTAGACTAAATGAAACCTAATATCATTGGCCAATTACAACAGGAAATCGAGACCCAGGGGGTGGTCAAGTTTAATATATTTCTAGAGTATGAATATGGGAAACCAGTACCGCACGAGAACGAAGAGGATCGTTGTGCATTTAAGACGAAAAACGTGCCTCTCTTTATCATAGCCGACACAGAAGCGTCTTTGTCAGCTGCCATTGCAAAGATCTGCATTGAGGAGACTGACTATATGGGGAAGAGTAGCGGCTGGACTCTCAGTGCCGTGAAACGAGCCCAGTTACACGTAAACAAGCTCGACCCTCTTAGGGCCTCCTCGTATATCCCATTGCCTGTTGGTTTTGCTGAGAAAGGTTCAATTATCAACCCGCACAACATCGACGACCAACAGTGTTTTAAATGGGCTATACTGGCACGTTTTGTAGAGGGGAGGGATCGGCAGCGAGTCAACAAGCGATACACCAGGCTTGAAATGCGCTTTGATTTTTCAACTGTAGATTTTTACACCCCTTTACGTCAAATACCGGCTTTTTAGAAAACCAATCCGGGGGTCAGCATTGACATATACGCACTTGACGAGATTACGAAAGTANTCAAATACCGGCTTTTTAGAAAACCAATCCGGGGGTCAGCATTGACATATACGCACTTGACGAGATTACGAAAGTAGTGCCAATATGGGGTACAGATGTAGAACTGGCCCAACACTTTGATTTGCTGCTGCTCACCACAGCAGAGGACCAGAACTCACATTATTGCTACGTCTCGAATTTTTCGTGACTGGTGCGCTCCCAAGTGATATCACACCATGGATGTAAAGATATCTGTAAACATTGTTTTAAAATGTATGATAATCAACCACATGTGAGAGGGCTGACAGGTGCCGAAACTCTGGCTGAGCACAGGAGGTACTGCAATACCCATACAGCTGTGCGTACCAACATGCCACAGCTGGAACAGGTGANACTCTGGCTGAGCACAGGAGGTACTGCAATACCCATACAGCTGTGCGTACCAACATGCCACAGCTGGAACAGGTGCAGAAGGCCGCCTGTGCTCAAATTCAAAAAATTACCAGAATGGCGACAATGTACCTATTGTACTATATGCAGACTTCGAAGACACTCGTTCACTGGCAAGAATTGAAGATCCATATGCTCTTTGTGAAAACCCATGACCCAATGCTTGCTTCAAAGNGGCAAGAATTGAAGATCCATATGCTCTTTGTGAAAACCCATGACCCAATGCTTGCTTCAAAGTAACGTAATGTACGATATAATGAAGCTTGCTCTCCAGTGTCATCAAGAGTTTCGTTTGTTTGGACCCGGGGGGACACTTGTTCACTGGCAAGAATTGAATATCCATATGCACTTGCATGTGCTACAGCATGCCTATCGAGAAATATGACTACCAGAACCCTCGGCCATGCACCTGACAGGCGGAATACGAAGACATCTGTACTTGCAGGACTATTTATGATGAGTCATTGTCCCCAGTCATATTATGCCAAGAGAGCATTGCTTGTACATGTACAAATGTGTCAGCCGAACCCAGACATGTCCTACTCATATAGGTACCAAAAAAAAGGCCCTATTCATATGGCATATACGGTAAGGTTGATAATTAAATTATCCCTGCCTATAAGACAACCAGCCTACCCCCGGGTGTAACTGTTTACATGGGCGAAGGTGCATCGAAATTTTTTAATTAACTGGCTGGGAAAATGGCCACCATGGAAAACAAAATTAATGTCATGGCATGTTCTAGACTGGAAAAAAAATGTCTAAATACATTTTTTTAATTAATTAACTGGTAGGCAAAATGGCCACCATGGAAAACAAACTTAATGACATGTGGTTTCTGTACTGACTGCAAAAATGGCGGCCAAAATTGCCGCTGCTGGGGTGGTGGTGCGAACATGGCTGCAGCCCATCTCTACAGAGGGGGGTCACGCCGATGAAGGGACAGGGGTGGCACCATCCAATATTTCTCCCAAAAATTGAAAAAAAAATTTAATAATTTTTTTAAACAGAAATTTTTTAATTTACTAGCTGGCAAATTGGCCACTATGGAAAACAAAATGAATTTCATTACATGTTCTAAACACTGGGAATTTTTTTTTTATTTACTGGATGGCAAAATGGCCACCATGGAAAACAAACTTAATGGCATGTGGTTACTGTACTGACTGCAAAAATGGCTATCAACATGGCCTCTGCTGGAGGAATGCAAGAGCAGGAGGTTGAGGAATGCAAGAGCAGGATGTGGCCAGCGGCAGCTATCTTTTCCTCCAGACCTCCATGTCACAAACCTGCGTTCGAATGCCCTATTTATAACTACTAACATGTGGTTTTAAAATAAAAAAACTCATGGTATTTAATATTTCTACTCGTTAAAATATATTTACAAAATGAGGAAACACATTAGCTATTTAATAAAAGTCGCATATTTACATGTACACATTTTGTAATCATCCTCTTCTACAACAAGTTCACATCTCCGTGTCTGCTTCAACGACCCAGGAATTGAAGTAAGAAAGGAAACCCCACAACTTGGTGTGAACTATTCAATTGGATCGTTTAAGCATCTTCTCGGCCAAATACACATCGGTAAACTTCTTCGGCTGGATCTACTTCACATAGAAATCGCTACACTATTAACGTTATTTAGATATTCGAGGTAGTACGTCGTCGGTGCGTAGTTGCGTATATGCCTCACACGAAAGAGTATAGTGCTCCAATTCGCTGTGAACCCTTTATCGAAGATGCCTTTCTTGTTTGGAGATGCATACCAGGTTGGTGTCCCGCCACTTCGGATTGGAGTACATGGTTTGGAGAAGCGCATTCTGTATGTCTTCGAGCTTCATGCGAATGGTAGAATGAATGATAGAATTGTACTCGCGAATGAGTTTCGGCAGTAAATACCACCATCTGTGATTGCCATTCGCAATGTTATGTCTCCCCATATTGCTCTTTAGAGTCTTGTTGATACTCTAGACGATATATGCCATGGGATTGCTTAATGTGTAATAATTATTTATGTTATATTTCTTTATCAGAGCCTCGAACTTTGCACAGTAGATTTTCTAGCCCTGGTTGATTTGTTTATGGGATGCGAGCTTCGTGCAACACATTCATCATGGCCATGATGATATTGTGTGCATTCTTAGACTTGACTGGCATAACCCAGGGAAATCTGGTATATGCAACAATGACTATCAACATGACCCGAGCATATGGTATCGTCTTTACGATATTGGATTGAAACAAGTTGTTCATCACATCAATCATTACCTTGAGAGAATGTTAGTTGCATTTGGCAGATACATGGAGTACATCGGCGAACCCCAACCGACTCATTGTATGTAGCATCCCTTCTTCAGTTCTTCAATTACTTAAATATCCTCTTTGGTGAGTTGCTTCAGGTCGTCCTGAAACATGTATTCGGTGTTTTGTCGCCATCTATCTTCTTCAGACCTTCCCCACTTTTCAGTTGGACCTCTGAAGAAGTCTGCGAGAATAAATTTTTTTTCGTAATTTTTGTCCTTTTTAAACATTTGTTTCAGGATCATTATCGTTTAAAATTGTGTGCGTGAGTTCGAGCAATGTCTTTTATTCCAGTAGGTCATCATCAGTATAACCCCTAGGCTCCTTGCAAAATAGAAGTTCGTAACGCCAGAGTGTTCTGTGCATCTTTTAATCGCCTAATTTGATGATCCTACCTGGTAGACACTCTATTACATTAGCACTGAGAAACCATTTATCGACATGCATTTATACAATGTACATCGTATCATTATTGCGAAATGTGTATGATTGTAGGTACCGCCAAACCAGTACATTGGCAAGAGGGCACTATTCCAAAACTTTTTTCTGTGTAGCAAATCCTCAACTGGTCCATTATTCTGATCCATTTGAATGTCGCTAANTTTGTATGTCGCTAAGTTTCAGTTTCTTTGTAGGTTCAAGAGTGTCGTCGATTTCGGTCCTAAGATAATGGGTGCCTCATCACTCTCCCTGAATAAATCGTGATTTCGAGTAATGGGCTTAAACATTTCTTCATTTACAATGTCGCGTGAAGATCTGGATCTCTTGTCTAGCAAATACTTCGAGCTATCGCTCGATGAAAGCACAAGTGAAACGAAAAGTGGTGACAAAGGGAAAAAAACATCCAAGACCAAGAAAACATCTACCAGCAGATTTCTTACATTGCTTTTGCCTGAACTCGCGGCCCTCGGGGACCTAATTGGAGCGACAGGTGGCATCTTCCATGCTGTCAACACATCATAGAACGAATAGAAGCAGTTTTCCGAGGCCCAGAGATATGATGCAAATCAGGAAGCTACCACCACATAAAAAGAGGCCAAGGCTTATACCTAAGGTCATACACAATAGGAGACAGACGTGTACAAAAGCAACACATCAGTAAACTAAAGCAGAGAATATAACGACATTATTTCCTAAATGAGGATTATTGAACAGAAACATAATCGAGTATGTGCAAAAACAGAAAATTCCTCATTTTTGTGGTGTTTTCATGCGAAATGATTTGCTCCCTTAACCCGAGAGAGATGAATGTGGCATAGCCAATCTGAACACAAAAGCCACTCCCAGTGTGCACTGGGTAGCATATGTAAAACTAAGCAACACGAAGAATACAAAGACGATTTAATTAATTTGTGTCCTTCGCCCAAACTGTGGTAGTACCTGAAAGGAACGAAGTTGACTTACAACTACGAGATGGACCACATGCCAAACACATGCAACTGCAGGCACTTACATCTTCATTTCATTGTTCGTTCGTACAAGTAATTGAATAAATTGCCTATATACGTCGACGAGAAACCATCAGTAATTACGATAATTCTTACCTAGATCAGCCATTGTTACAAGCTGTGTGCAGTACACTTCCCTTCAATTGACCTCTATTGGGAATAGTTCATAGGCCTAGCCAATTTTCAAACCAACAATGCGATACCAAACACCTATGAAAAAAAACTATAGGCTGTGCATTGTGAAAAGCAGCAATATCTCCAAAAAAGTGACATTGCCCGTTGGCTCATTACAAACTAGATGACATGGCAAGCTACATCGAAGATTCGCTGTCTCTCGAAATACACTTCGAACTATGTGGAAATTCCAATACTCTAAAGTGCATCATTAGACACAGTGAAAATGTCGACTTTATGAAACTGGATTCCATTGAAACGATGCTGGGGTTAGAGCCACACATATTCGAACTCTGCAAAACCCACTAATTGTCGCTACCTGTAAATATTTTCAGAGTCAACGCGATACAAATAAAAGGCAATTTAGCAAGCAGCACATATCTCAACAGCAAGCCAAGCAATACACTTCAAGAGTCTTTGCATATAATCTCTCAGGGTTTTAAACTGGTTTTAGCAATGCAAAGCATCATTTACCTTCCATTCATGGTGAAGAGGTCACATGAGGTGTGGTCGTGACAAACGTCGATGAGCATGGAGAGTAGATTAATGTTAGAAACTAATAAATCATCATATGCGTGCATTTGAGAAGGTGGGAATAAGATATACAACGAGCAGAAGCAATAAAACAAAGCACTACATCAAACCAACTACAAGAAAACCCCAGATCACTATGACAGTAACATATGCTAACAAACATTTCCTCCCCACTCTTGGCTTCGTGGTCGATCGACATGGAAAATTATATATATATCGACGAGCCGATCGTTTTTGAAGATATCACTAAAATATAACTTCACACATACAAGCCAATCCTCATTGTGCCGTACACATTACCATCGTAAGTTCGGATAGCAGTCCCACAAATATATCTGCACTCTTCCTGGTTAGTCATTCCTGCTATTCATGGGGACACAGACGAAAGAGATGTATCCAACCCTGCATTGACGTAATAAACGACGATGGTATTTTCTACCTTATCAATCGCATCATATATTCTTTCAATGGAGTCGAAGTGGACCAGACAAGAGATGTTGGCATGACGACTGCGGTAGAGGGATAAAAGATATCCACAATATTCCTTTTATACCCGGGAAGCAAATTCAAGGTGTGTTTTCCTCTAACGATGTTACTGGGATTCCCCCAAGACTACAGACATATTACCATCAATTCGAAGCAGGCAATGGTACTGCTCCTAGCCAATATGCACGCAGATGCCATCGGGGGTACAGGAGTGAACCTAAATACAGTGGAACTGAAGCTACAGTCTATCAAATGGATGCTGCCTCACATTCAGCTGAGCGCTACCGGATGTACCAAGATGCTGAAAATGTGGAAGATGGCGAAAACATCAATGTGACTTTCAGTTGTGTGGAATCTCAGGACCTACCCTGGATTGTCTGCAAGCCATCACATCAACTAGATGGTAAAGTCCAGCTGTGCCACCAAAAAACCGAGGTACACCTTCATTGGACAACAGACTGGAAGACAGTACAATGTGAGAGTGAACAATTCGCAGTTCGTTATATGTCAAATAGAAAATGTAAATATCTTTTCCAATAGTAAAAGCTATCCATACATGGATATAAAAATGATTTTTGATATTGGTCGGTATCTGCTGGCATATCAAATGTACACTCAATTCCAAAATGCATATAAAGAAATCGCAGTGGAATATTGTGATGGCGGTAAAATGCGTACGTGCTCCTTCTGTCCCTCTCATTGGTGGATGATTTTGAAAAATAAGAACAAGAAGATAATCGAGTGGCTGACCAAATACTACCATGGACTAGAGTGGGACGAAGGTGATATTCCATATCATCAAGTGGGAAATGTGCTTCACGACTTTCTGATGCAGTACCCATGGGGATCGATAAACGTGGTGTGGCCCGAAAAAATATATATCTGAGCAACTTGTGCAAAAACGAAGTGGGAATCATTGATATGCAGTTAGAAAATGACTATCCTTTGCTGCGCAAGTTGACGAAATTTTTCAACGACCAGCAGCGACATGTCTGCGACAGGTCAAAACCTTTCTGGACATGCACATAGAAGAATGTGCAGCTGCTATGCAAATTGTTTGCCTTGTTCTTTGACTGGGAATCAGCGGCCTACGATTATACACAGTCTCCCCGAGCTTCGTTTCTAAGAACAATTTTTTTTATAAAACATGATCGGAGACTGAATTTTTTTGTGTTGTGGTAATTATATATTTATCTATACAATAAAGTATGTGTATAAAACCATTTATTTGTGGAATTTTTACACTTGCTCAATAAACTGGCATATTTCTTCAAGAAACCTTTAAAAAAATCTAAATTTCTTAAACAAATGCTACATAACCGATTTATATATTGCAGTGATACTAATGCTGGCCTTCAAGTTAAAAAATTTAGTGTATCTGTTGGAAGGAGTGAGGATAACAGCGAGAGGTTGGAGAGTGTGAGGGGTGAGGGAGTTGCAGAGGGAAGAAAAGAAGGGGGGTGTATGTGGAGATTGTGCGAATTGATAAAGCAGACGACTCCTTTTTGGGGTTGCCATTTCTTCAACAAAATATTATAGGTATGGATTTTCTCACCTAGCTTGTAGAGTCGACGCCTTATTTTGAATCCAAGATCTCTTCTACTGTCCCAGAACCATCGAAGTATATGGACGTACCAGTGCCATTGGTGTCTACGGTAATATCACAGCTTATTCAGGTGGACCACCTACAGCAGTGCCACCCTCGCTTTCTTCGGGTGTGATACCACCAGGACCCCCGAATTCATGTAGAACGCCTTTAGCACTGCTGCCATCGCTTTCTTCGGGTATGGCACCATCAGAGCCACCGACTTATTTTAGTTCGCCTACAGTAGCACTACTATCACCTTATTCGGGTCTGTTACCACCTACAGCAGACTCGCCATCGACTTGTTCGGGCATCGTACCACTTACAGCAGCATCACCATCGCCAAGTTCGGGTGTGGTACCACCGCCCTGGTGGTACCACACCCGAACTTGGCGATGGTGTGCATCGACTTCATGCGGGCCGCCTACAGAAGCTCCATTAGCATCGCGGCCTAAGCCAACACCGTCAAGATTTCAATGCATGTGCTGTGATGAAGCCTTTCAGCAATGTTAGACGAAATGAAAACCATTAATTTAAAATGAACCCATCCTGTATGGCATATAGGTGTGGTGTGTGTGTTTGTCGGTTTGCTCGTACTGACACGATATAGAAATTTTTGAAAATACATATGTAAACGTGGGTGGGATGGGGTGGTGTTAGGGTGTTGTGGTTTTTAGTGGTTGGTGATGGAGAGGGTGTGTGGGAGGATGGTGCAGGATGGTGGTTGAGGTTCATGACTGCTGATATGCTTGATCTGCTGGACCTGAGGGTTTATTCTAAGTTTCTCGAGATGCAACTTCCTATCGTGAAATAACGAGTTTTGTTATATTTTCGATTCTCGTAAGAAAATGACCGAGAGCACTCGACAGCTAATGGGTTGTCGAAAGCTGGTTTCCCAATCGGGAAGCGCAGTTTTAGTATGGCACTGAGCAGAACGGTGGTCGTATTTATTGCAAACGAGTATAAATATTATGTTTCCATCGTTATTTTATATAACACATAACATACAAAACGTGATAGCACACGCAGAACATTGTCAAATGCATCTAGTTTTATCAATATATGTTCGGATTGTCTATAATTTTACTGCAACTTGTCTTAATTTCGGAAGTGTAGAGATGGCCGGTTGGTTCCGTTGCGTAGCTTCTATCAAGTAGAGCAAATCAATATGTTTTGGGTTCGGGACTCAGCTCAATTTTTTTTTTACTTCGCATAGTAATGTAGAAAATAATGTTGTTCCTAATCAAATTAATTAAATGGGCAACTTCTATCATTGTATGTGCTACACAGATTGTTTTGCACTAAGCTCTTTACTTTACCATAGGTAACGGAAATTCATGTGTTCCTGCAATAAAATATTTTACACTTTTTATTATTTAAGATTTGCTTAGGCCTAACACAATCATCTAGGCAGACATATAATTGTGTACTTTATTTTTCTATATATTAAAACTTAATTTTACGTATCGTCTTCTTCTCTACACTTTGTTCAAGTACATCAAAGTGAAATTTATTTACATTTGAACACGTTGAATGGAAGGGAAGANAGATTTGCTTAGGCCTAACACAATCATCTAGGCAGACATATAATTGTGTACTTTATTTTTCTATATATTAAAACTTAATTTTACGTATCGTCTTCTTCTCTACACTTTGTTCAAGTACATCAAAGTGAAATTTATTTACATTTGAACACGTTGAATGGAAGGGAAGAGAGTTGTGGTGGGGCGGTCGGTACAACCCGAGCACTGCCAAGGAGTGATGCCTCGTAACGATTGTGCACTTATAATACCGTTTTAATCACTGGTCGGTATATTTTGTTGTATCCGATAAGCTGGAATGCTGTCTGTCGAGATCGATATCGGAATCTAACGACAAGCGGGCCGAGAAATTTAGAATAAACCCTCTGGCTCGGAGGCTTGAATCCGCTTTTACTGCTCTCAGGACTAAGTAGCTCATTCCTCTAGGAGCATCGAATCTTCTTGCTGTTCTGAGGACTTTTTAGCTCTCACGTCGAGGAGCTTTGAATACGCTTTACACANATCGAATCTTCTTGCTGCTCTGAGGACTTTTTAGCTCTCACGTCGAGGAGCTTTGAATCCGCTTTACACATTTGAGGACTCAATCAATACGTTTTCCCTTTCTTTGGGCATTTTTTTTTGGGGGGGGGGAAGGAGATTTGCAGCAATTTCGTCAGTATTTGCAGCGATGTTTCGGTAAATGTGGAAATTTCAATCTGTCGGGCGTGACGAAATCTTACATAGTGGACGGCTCCACACTCCAATTCCCTGCATCCTACGCCGCCGAGCTCAAAACTTCAACTCCTATACCAGATGCCATGTGGCCGAACATACCACCGAACAAGAAATAACGGAAATCAGGCGCCAGTTATATCTGGTCAGATCCAACCGCCATTCAAGATCGGCAAAAGGCCGCTCGTCAAAGGCTGCGTACTTCCTTCTGTCGATGAGGCCAGCCCGCTAGCCTACCTTCAAAAAAGTAGTTATACGAGGGTTATTCGGAAAGCAAGTTCCGAATCGCCGTAGCTAATCGAATGTCGTGCGAATATTGTAATGCGCTTGCGCACCGACTCCCGGCATGCCTTGCTCGTCAAACGACGCCATTTGCATTGGTATTGTTGCAGTGTGCTGTTTACAGTGTCAGTTCAAAATGTTTAAAACAATTGATCAGCCCGCCGACTGTGAAATATGGTCAGTGATTCGGTTTTTGACAGCCAGGAACGTTTCAGCAGCGGAAGTTCATCGACAGGTAAGTCAAGCGTATGGCCCCAATGCGATGAGTGACAGCAAAGTGCGTAAGTGGGTGAGAGTTTTCAAGGACGGACGGGAAAATGTCCATGATGAACCGCGATCAGGCTGACCATCAGTGATCACAGAATATTTGGTCAAAGCCATGGAAGAAAAGATTCGTGAAGACCTGCGATTCTAAATTTCAACTTTAGCATTGGAATTTCCGAATGCGGGTAGAACAATTTTGCACAAAATTGTCTCTGAAAATTTGCAATTTCACAAATTGTACGCACGTTGGGTTCCCAGGCTGCTTACTGAGGAACACCAAATTAAAAGAATGGCTTGTGCTCTTGATGTTTTGGACCGATATCATAAGGAAGGTGATCAATTTTTAGAGACGATTTTCACAGTGGACAAGACGTGAAAGAAGGAGTTACAGACTGGTTATCCTCACAGGCGGCAGACGTCTACGACTTAGGCATACAAAAGCTTGTAGAAGGTTATGACAAATTATTAAACAAATATGGAAACAATGTAGAAAAATAGAAAAGCATTTAAGTAATTAAATAAAAAAGGTTTACTGAAATAATTTGGCATGGTTTATGTTTTATACGAAATTGGACCTTACTTTCCGAATAACCCTCGTATGTATGTAATATTGATTTTTTTTTGTATTCTTAGAGTTAGAAATATTCCTTTTCACTTCCACTCTCTTCTGCACGCGGTCATCTTAATGTTTATGCTATGGCAGTGCAATGATAAAGTTCTGGTGTTTGGTATGACTTAGGTTTTCAAATTTACCACATTTATTAATATACGCAAAAACCTTTATTTTACTGGTTTCAAACTGCATACATGTACAATTTAATACAATAAGTTACTGATATAACTAAAGGCCTAATTTCCTTTATAAGGGTGAAATTAAATTTTTAATCGGTTCTTAAAAGCTCAGTTGGTACGCAAGACTTGACTTTATTTTAAAAGCAATAACATTAGAAATGAAACCAGAAACTTATGCAACAGTAGTGAGACAATTACAAATACACACATGCCTTAACCAGAACTTGAACCCAGAAAATCTCGTACAATATGAGAGCGTGCAATCCACTGAATTACGGAGGCTAGATTCAGAGCATCAACTTCGGATTTAATCAGTCTAATGTTTCTAATGATAGGGTTTACTATCCTAAAATATTAACAGGACCATAATTTAAATAATATTTGACTGAGCTATTTAAAGCATGTAAGTTCACATGGCCTAACACAGTACTACTAGAGCGAAGAATTTGGTGGAAATCGGGTATTTGGTCCTTAATATATGGCATAAATAAAATACTTTCTTATTTAATTGTATAGAAAAATTTTCAAAAACAAGAGATTCTATACATGATGCTTCTAATATACTAAACTGGCTATGCAAAAATTTTTGATGAATTTGGTTGGATTTTTTCAGTTACTGCCATCATACAAAATTAAGATGGAATTATTTTCTTTAATAAAATATATTGAGCAAAAATATCAATAAAGTCACCAACGTGAAAATAAGTGCCTGACATACATAAAACATACCAGTTTACACCACCTGCGGCAGTACTATTTGTTTGTTAAATTTGGTAGGAATCTGGCAATTGTTTTCCGAGATATATCATAAAACGTTTTTTATTCGTATGGCACTATCTTACAAAATAGATAAAAAAAATTCTACATATATATATAAATATAGTCGGTTCACGACTGGAAGAGACTTTCTTGAAGCCATGCTAAAGATCTACTTTCAAGCCCATTTCGTATCCTTTCGCCAAATTTAAACAAACATTGCCATGTGACTGCCACATGGCAATGTTTACATGCAATGTTTACATTCCACTGTGGGTGTACATGTGTTCGTACATGCACACACCCATTATAAAAGTAATGTATATATTATTAATGGATATTCCACAAGCGTAAAGTTTTTAATCTTGAGAATTTCACACAAAAGAATATGCGATGCCAGCGAAAAACATTTCATTCTATAAACCCAAAATGCGAGTATTTTGATGAATCGATAGTTGTTGTCTATTTACAATCGATTGTTAGTGTTTTTCGATAAATTCCCGTACATCGAAGGCAAGATCGTCAGTATTGATCGAAGTTGCTACAGACGTTAAAATGGCGCGGCGATAGACAGAGTCGGATTTTTCGCGCAATTGTAAAACGTTATTTAAATATGGTTGTGACGGTTTTCGACAGGACGGCAGAGTTTGCGAGTGAAGGATTCTACGTCTTCGACAATGTGAAAACAATTCTTATGTGCAAATACTGCAACGTTAGAATGTAGTGGCAAAGGAAAGAAACGTTCAAGAAACACATAAAAACAAAAGGAATCAGTACAGCGAGATGGTAAGCACAAATTGAAATCATACGTTATTAAAAACCAAATAATAAAAAGCGGATATTAGTAAAACAAGAAAAATAAATGAATTAGTATAGGTTAAAAAATATATCGCACAAATTCTCTGGCACGTGTGTCAACCACACCCCGCCAACGACACAAGGAACGAAGGTTAGTAAACAAATGACCGCGTTACTTTCATCTTGAGCGTTATCACGTGACTATGCAAGAAATATTGAAATCTAAATACGTTAGCAACACGTCATTAATAATTGGCTTAATAAGATACAATACTTTTCGACACTCATTTGTAAGCGATAAATTAACAATTACGTTAAAACTTTGGAACTATTTCCTCTCTTTGTGCTGGCAACCTAACGATATAACTGTATCCGCGCTCGCCGCTGTTTGTAATTTTATATGCATGTCGCTAACAGCTAGGGTGTTTTTTCATAGGTTGATTTTCAAAAGTTTCTTCCAGTCATGAACCG